>QLPD01000945.1:0-19413 GCA_003314085.1 Hymenopellis raphanipes | reverse complement strand
GTGCAGAACTCGGCGGTTGTTCCCACAATCGTCGGGATGTCATTCTTCTTCTTCTTCAAGCATTCCGATTGTGCTGGTTCGAGTCTAGGAGAACTCTGTTGCCGGGGCGTGTGGGAACTAACTACCTAAATCTACTGTTCGGCGTCATCGGCTGCTAACTCCCGTTTTGGAGTTAGCTAACTCCCGATTTGGAGTTAGCTATCCACAGGCTTAGGTCATGAGCCAATCAAATTCGTCTCTTGCTACCATCGAGCCAGAGGCAGTTTCACTGAAAAGTAGAGCTCTCGGAAAATCCAACATTTATAGCACTATGTCTGCCAATATTGACGCCCTGGACAACTCTTCTCTGTGTCCGCGTTGGCTGGTGGTGTGCTAGCTCCTTTACATTGGACCGATTTCGATTGTTGTTCTGCTCCGTAGATGCCTCAGGCTCCGAGGTCAATCGCATTGAATTTCCGCTGCGTCTTCATCTTCCGCGGTTAGCTCACCAGCCATACCAGGTCACATTCGATCTGTTTCTTTTTAGCAGTCTTCTATGGCTGGATTCAATGGCTCTCGTGCTGCTTTATTTCAACTGCCACGTCGTGTCGTCGCCCACATGATTCTGAAAAAAACCCAAACCCATATAACACGAAGACTCCAGTCCTTCATCCTACTTGGTGCGTCCTCGAATTCAAACTTATCAATGACCGGTCATTTTACACCTAGTCCTCAAGCGAAAAAAAGTTCTCTCAATTCAAGATGTCACAAATCGAGGCTTGTTTACGATTTGCGGTGGACTCGACATCAGTCGCTTCGGTGACTGTCATCGAGTATCATACTATCATCCTGACGTCTGGCCTCGAGACTACATTTGTGGAGTGTTCTCCGGAAGCCTAGCAGTCTCGAAGTGGCGAACGTGAATGTTGCTCGCCGAAGAGTTATTGGCAACTTTGGATTCATTCGCATGCTTTTTTATGTATGTTGTGGGAAGAAGGCATTCTTTCGGAAGATTTGATTCGGAGAGGGAAATGCTTCAATCTTTTGACACTGCTGACACTGGCTTGGAACGATGTTGTAGTACGATGGATTCTACTCAACACGATGAATGCTGTTATTTTTAAATGGCAACAGCTTCGGTCAAGGTGTGTAACTGAGCTCATAGGTCTAAGTTGGGAGTTCGTGGTGGATTGTCTTCCGAGTCGACCAACCTTTACTAAGTCGTGACTTGTGTCATCAGTGTGTATGTCCTTTTTTATGTTAACGAGTATGTGAATTCAGAAGCCTCGTCGTCAAGCTCGTCGTTCAGGCTGTCAGTGTTGTGTCAGGCGTTCATCGTCATAACGAGAGCCCTCGGTCCGATATCCGGATCTTGTACCAAAACCATCATCATCTCCCTGCGTTTTTCTTGATCCCTTCAGCATGGTCCGCACGTTACACTTCTTCGCCCAGAACTCGACTCATCTTGTTTTTCGCAGTCAACTAATTGCCGGCGACGCCTCATCCGCGACTTTAAGCGACTCTCTACCGATCCGCCGGGCGGAATTTCTGGTTCCCCATGTCCAGATAACATAATGCTCTGGAACGCTGTCATATTCGGCCCAGGTAAGTCACCTGTAGTTGTATCCATGCCTGGCTTGGCGTCTAACGACATTGGATAGCTGAAACGCCCTTTGAGGACGGCACCTTCAAACTCACACTCACTTTTGATGAGTCGTACCCAAACAAGCCGCCGACTGTCAAATTCCTCTCGCGCATGTTTCATCCCAACGTGTACGCCAATGGCGAACTTTGTCTCGACATCCTGCAGAACCGCTGGTCGCCCACTTACGATGTGGCGGCGATCTTGACGAGCATTCAGAGCTTGCTGCATGATCCCAACCCAAACTCACCTGCGAACGCGGAGGCCGCGCAACTCTACCGGGACAACATGAAGGAGTACGTGCGCAGGGTTAAAGCTACCGTTGAGGAGAGTTGGCTTGACCCAGAGGAACTTGCCGAGATGGAGGGGCAGGAGAGTACGTCCTCATAGGTACATTCTTACCCGTTTCTTGGCCTCTGGGCGACATCCCTTCGCATACGACAATCTTCACATCTCCTCTGTAATGCCTTCACGACCTGTATAAAAGTATTCCGGCAGTGTTATCTCGTATATTGTATTTTACCTACTCCCATTCAATCTACACTTGTGTAATCGCGGACTTGCCCAATGTGATTTACTTGGAGTACTCCTGGGGCCTTGGTCGCGGAAGACTTTCCGACGCGCTTGAGTAACCGTGGCGTGGATAGATGGAAACATGCTTCCCATATTTCATAAGAGATGTTTATCTTCCTCTACGGAATATTGAAACCACCCGTCGGGCCCGTCGCAGAAGCTCGGCGCGTCAGGCCAGACTGGCTAGTACTCATGTAGCCAACCCAGTTCCAGGAAGCCTTTTTACCTTTCTCTGTTATCTGATTATCCTTTCGAACGTTCTTTTAATACTGCACTTTCAGCTGCGCGCTCTCAACGGGGGGAGAGTGACGGCAAAACTGGAATCCATCCGAAGGAGCAGGAAATACGGCCGAGAAAGACTGATGAGAAGCTCCCAGCTATACACTTGCCGTTGGTTTATAGTTATCCGGTTAAAAGGGGAGAGATGTGGGAGATGAATGTTCTCCAGCGCAGAATCTGGCTTGACAAAGCCTCCGTGCTCTGCTCGAAATGACGCGATTCCAGAGAAAATGCCTTTCCTGATCAACATGTGCCAGGAGTGATAGCCATATCTGTTAGAGTTGGCGGCTTCTCCGCCATTGAAAATCCCAGGTCCTCATTGATAGCCCCAGGGGGATGGCGCGTGTTCAGGATATAACTAGACGAGGGCACCTCTGTAGATGAGACAAAATCGCCCCCGGTTTTCAAAGGTATGTTTTTAGAGCGCGCATGCTGTGGGATGGGAGGTGTTCGGCTTTCTTGTACTATTTGGAGCTTCGAAACAACGAAGATCCAAACAGTACATGGAATTCAGACACGTCAGGACAGTACTCACAGAGGACAGACACCAGAGATAGCGAGGGGCTGATGTGGACGACGCGGCAGCCCACCGCCCGGAAGACAAAAAGGTACGGCTCCAGACTTGGCCCGAAAAGACACAGCTCAAAAGACTTTCACAGTCGTCAGGTTCACAGAGTCGGAGCTAGAAGAGTAGCGAGTAGCAGAGAACACTTCCATATCGCCTGAGGTACAGCGCTCGCCACAAGGTAAAAGGTACTGTAGGAATTCGTGATGGTGGCGCGGTACCAGAAAAGCTGCGGCTTTTGCCGAGGTCCGTCTTCCACCTACTTCGCCGACTTGAACACTCTAAATGCATCTCAGGCAGCAGTATATCTCAAGAACAACAAAATCCTCTCTAACATGCGAGCCAATATTCAATCCCTTATCTATCTAGGATAACTCCTCGGACTCTGTCGCTTTTCTCAATCCGACAGTACGTACTCTCACGGAAACGCAGCCGTTTCGCATGATGATATGAACACACAGATCAGCTTCGACGCTCGAGCGGAGTCCGTTGACAACGAACTATTCTACTCGGAGAACAATCAAATGACAGCCACGCTACCCACGATCGATTCAGATCGGTTCCGTCTTGTTGAGGTCGAAGATGGTCTCACTTTTAGCATCTCTTCTCCTCCACCATGCTTTGCTCTAACAGATATGCACTGCCTGTAAGTCGCCTTTTCCGCCGTCCTTGGCGTGATAGCTAACACGCCTGGTAGGGATCACCTTCGACGTGTCTGCTTGACACAGTTTTAGTGCCACTTCCGTCATTTCTGTTCATAATAGCCCTCCCTATTGCGCTGTTTTACCAGCGTGGCCGTACTTTGCCCCGTACACGTCCTCGAAAATGGTTTAATCTCGTGTCGGTGGCTTCCCTTGGGCTCATAACGGTGGCTGAACTTATTGGCTTGGCCGGGTCGGATTTGGGAGTGGGCTTACTGCCCATAACGACAGTTGGCTTGACGCTCGCCTTTTTCGTTTTGTTGGCGGGACTTCGCAAGGGACCCACACGGGTCGTGTCTGCGGTATGGATGAATTATTTGATACAACACTCGAAGCTCAGCCAAACGTTACAGGTCCTTGCGTCGTATTTGTTTCTTCTCACCATCATGTTTATCATCAAATCTACTCGACTTCATCTTCTCAAGAAGCTGAATCCAACGACCAAGGAAAATCCGAACAACAACTCAGATTGGTTTTTAACCAGCGTTTTCATGGTGCGTCGAGTTTCCTCGTTTAACCAAATGCTGACGCACCGGTAGACGATATGCGCCATTTTCGTATTCATTCCTGAGTTCGTTGAGCTCATGAGTTCGCCTCGTCATGATGAGAATGCAAAGACAGAGGCAGCTTGAGCGAGACTTGTTTTCCTATAGACACGGACATGTAACACTATCCTATTCATTGAACTTCTCTGGCAAAGTTTTGTCCTCATTCTTCTCTTCGTCTTTCGTACCTCAGCTTTCAAGCGTATGACACCTGTGACCGTTCTTCACCGCCACTCCGGATCCTCAGTGTACCTATGGGATTCTCATGGCGCCGCCTCTAAGGATTCGACCGACTTTGACCCCAAAAGACGGCACTCTTATATAGGTGCTTGCCACCCAAAACAGCTGTGATGACCCTCTTCATGATAGTGCTAGTTCATGAGGCCCACATCCACTTCGGAGCTCTCCAGCCGTGCAGCTAACTCGCAGGCATATTTTCGCTGTGTTCATAGACACAACGGAGCATGACCTCTACGAGTATACATCGGACGATGGGACGAACTTTTCGTTGCTGAAGGGTTTTTATTTGATCTTCGACAAGCATGGCGCTCACGCGAAACAAATAACTGATTACGACACGCGACTTCAAGACCATTGGGTTCTGTCCGACAGCAATAAATTAGTCCTGCCACCCTACCACTTCTTCCAGACTAAGGCTAACCGCGCAAGTATATTTCAATCGCCTAACTCGGAGACCATCGTCTTCTCAGCTCTGAAATTTGTGTTAGGATCCGGTTATTACAATCTCGAAGATTCGCACCGTCGTGTTTCTGAAGCAACTCGGCTGAAGTTGCCTGGCGTTCATTTACCCATTGCTCTGTCTGGTCCAACATCGCAGCATCTTCCTCTGAAAGCGGAGCTGAAGATCGTAGACCCCGTATAAAGTCTAGTAGCGTGTCTTGATGCTCAAAGCGCCCCGCGTCTTCGACCATCTCTGCTATTTCATCCTCCGTTAGCGGGGGTATCTCCGGAAAAGGCATAACAGCGCTGGAATACCTACGGTGATGCCGTGAAAGCAGGTCATGGAACCAATGAGAAGACTTACTTCTCTGCGACGCCCACGGTGACGTTCAGCGCGAGCCCACTATCATCAACCACGATTGAAACGTTTACTTCCGTCGGGACGCCAAGGCTCAGTCCAAGCGAGGGAATATCCACCGAGCCCACGTAGACGCTCTTGTTGGCGTATATCACATCGCTCATACCCTGACTCATGCCCAAGAACACCTTGACGGGGTTTCTTGTTAGTGTAACGCTGTCATCAAAATTTACTTTGGTCAATGCCACTAAGAGTATTGTACGACGAACCTTCGAGTACTTCGAATGGGGTACACGGCGTTTCTTGTCAAGACTTCAACGATGGTCCCATCGCTAGTCTCGACGCCGATGGGGAACGGGAGGAGGGGCATGACACACATGAGGTCTTCAGAGTCAGAATGCCATATGGCTGCTCGTAACGCTGCACCTTGGACAATGACTTCATCTGGAGGGATGCCGTTGGTAAGTTTCGATGGGAAGAGTTGCTCGAGAATGCCAGTAACGTCGTTCATCGCGACGCTATTCGAGTCTCCGGCTACGATAACCTTAAACACGGACGTTAATCGTGGTCATACGGAGTAAGGAATTGACACTAACTTTCATAACACGAGCCGGCTCAAGCTCTGCACGGCGAAGAAGGTGAACGACAGCTGCTTTATCAAATTTCTTTGATTCCATGAAGTCCGAGACGAGGTGCTCAACAACCCCATCCTCGTACAAGATAACCTCCAGATAAATATCGGCGTTGTTGACAGTTGCGACTAGGATGTAATAATCGACAGTGGCGTATGATTCTTCCTCCAACTCGTACGCCACTATGGCTGCATTACCATCGCTCATGACGCGCAGCACTTCAAGGCCGGCAGAGAAACCTACGGTTTGTATTGCGTTTCGCTGATGATCGTCGAAGTCTACCGATAATGGTGAGTATGCGAAGGGACTTGGAAATCACTTACAACTCGGCACGGAGACGATAGCCTGGGAGACTGGCTCCCCGACCCACTCTTCAGCAACCTGGCGGAGATGAGAGAATAAGAGGGTACATAGTTCTAACGGTGTCTAAGACTCCTTGGTAAGTGCTACACAATGGCATAGGTATAGTTTGGCTTACGAGGCGATAACTTTGCTCTCCTACGCTAACGGAGAAGTAGATAGGCTCTTCTGCAGTTCGAGTGAGACGACTGTGAAAACGTTAACTATTGTCCAATTAAAGTTACTGGACCCAGAATTAACCTGTCTTGGCTGAGCACCCGCTGAACGTGTTCATCGTAAGGTAAAGACGACATTTCCATATTAATGAGAGGGAGGAGATCTCGTATGCCTTTCAGAGGCTCGTTAGGGCTCGTACACGTTTCGTTACCTATTCTAGTCATACTTGTATTAGCGGCGCGACGCTGCACTAACAGGAAGACGAATCTCACCCCATGCCTTCGCTGGTAAAGCACAATGCCAACGGAATGGTGGTACGGTTGTCCTTATCAGGAATGAGATGGACACCGTGTCCTTGCCCTTGCGGCGCGATTCTTTGAGAACAGTATAAACATTCCTTGAAGGAGATGTTAAGAAAAGCACTTACGCCATGCGAACACAACTAGAAGTAAGCAAAGTATTACACGCAGCTCGGACGATATACGAAAGTGCACGGACCTCTGTCCAAACTCTGAAGAGATAGGTCAATGGTTGAACTGAGTGATTGCATAGTTTCTGCAAACCTATTCCTATCACAGATCCGTTGTGCCAGCCATCATCTGCGAGCACCAAAGTAAAGGTCAACAGAGCGGGTAAGACTACGAGAATAATCAAGAGAGGCGCCATCCATCCGACGTGTAGTCTCTTGCCAAGAGAGACCGGCAGATGCCGAGCTGATCCAAAACATGATGAGCTCCCTTCCCTCCCAGTCCTTTCGTCTTGATAAGCATCGCGCTCGAGAGCGACATAGTCGTCTCACAAGTCCTGCGAAACCGGATTCCAACAGTGAGAAGTGAAGTGCGTCACACAACACGTGGAAGAGGTCACGACGTGTTTTCAACTCACAAACCTTTCGTCTTGCCTTTGGTTATGAAGTCAAGATCTTCTCTAACGGAGCCTCAAAACTATCAAGCGCTTAGCTGAATGTTCACAGCGGGAAATATTACATCGCTTGTGCGTTGGATCAGCCGTGGTTTTGGTATTGATATCGAAGACTCCTCAGATTCCGTCGCTTTTCTCAATCCGACAGTATGTACTCTCACGGAAACGCAGCCGCTTCGCATGATGATATGACCACACAGATCAGCTTTGACCTTCGAGCGGACTCCGTTGACAACGTGTGCATCACTGGGCCATCGCATCACTCGGAGAACAATTAAATAACAGCCATACAACCCATGATCAACCCAGCCTCCTTTCAATCAGCGCCGCCTTTTGTTCGATGATGGTCTCACTGCCCGCATCTCTTCTCTCCCCACCACCATGCTTTGCTCTAACAGGTATCCGCTGCCCGTGAGTCTCTCTTTTTCCGTCGTCCTTGCCGCGATTGCTGACACGTCCGGTCACAGGGATCACCAACGACATGTTTGCTTGACACAGTCCTAGTGCCACTCCCGTCGTTTCTGTTCATACTAGCCCTTCCGATTGGTCTGTTTTACCAGCGTGACCGCATTTCGCCCCGTATACGGTCCCGAAGATGGATTCACATCACGTATCTCGTTTTGGTGGCGTGCAATTGGGCCATGTCGATACTTGAAGTTACTCGCTTGGCTTTGGACAATTTGGGAGTGGGTTTACTGCCCATGACGACAATTGGCTTGATGGTCGCCTTTTTCGTCCTGTGGACGGAACGCAAGGCACCCACGCGAGTCGTGTCTCTGGTATGGATGAAGTATGCGATCTAACACTCGAAGCTCAGCTAGACGTTACAGGTCCTGGCGTCGTATTGGTTTCTTCTCGCCATCATGTTCGTCATCAAATCTGTTCGCCTTCATCTTCTTGAGAAGCTGCATTCAACAACGATGGAGAACTCCAAGTATCCCAGCTCGGATTGGTTTTTGGACAACATTGTTATGGTACGTGGCGTTTCCTCGTTTTACAAAATGCTGACGCCCCAGTAGATGGCACTCTTCATTGTCTTCTTCGTATACGAGTGCACGATGCTCATACTATCTCCTCGTCATGATGAGTATGCAAAGGCAGAGACAGCGTGAGGAGTCATTTCCTACGGGCACGGACATGTAATACTATCCATCCTATTCATTAGACTTCTCTGGCACACTTCTCTTCTTTCTTACGCGTCTTGTGGTGAATCCCGTACGTCACTCATCTTATCTTATCCGTGCAGTTTGGCTTCATATCGCCTCGCCATCTCCGCACATTCCTTTTATAGGTAGATTACATGCCTCCGAAGTATATATACGCTGCCTTCCCCAAAACTTTTCCTCAGTCGCTTTGTTTCTGCCTTGACTGACTGAGGAGGTCTGTCTCCCGATTTTTCCCATTCTCTTTCGATGACTTACCATCCCTTCAGTTTCGTGCTGTCTCATTCGTTTTCGTTTTCTACGACACACGCCGGTGAACTCAACATCCTCGTATCCCTCTCCAGGTCGTTCTTCGGTCCTTTCTTGCCGTACCTCTTTACCGCGACGTATAGCACGTTTTCAACGCGGGTGGTCATGTCTGGCATTCCCAACGCATCGGACGAGATCACGTTTTCTATCCTGGTTAAGAACATCTGCATTGAAATTTTCTGCCCGACGGCCCTGGTGTCCGAGAACATTTACTTAAATGACACGTTCCCAGCTCGACTCAGTTGTTCCGCTCTCGTTTCTTCTTCCCCCATGCTTTGCTCTAACGCGCTGCTCGTGAGTCGCCCTTTCGGCTGTTCTTGGCGCCATGGCTAACACGCCTTGTAGAGATTTCCTCAGTCGACCTGTTGGATTGACACAGTCCTAGTGCCACTTCCGTCATTTCTGTTCATTCTAGCCCTCCCCATCGCTCTATTCTACCAGCGTGGCCGCATTTTGTCCCATACGCGCGCACGATCTTGGTTGGATCTCTGTTCAGTGGCATGGCTTTGGGTCATGATGATACTTGAACTTGCTCACTTGACCTCGAAGAATTTGGGAATGGGCTTACTGCCCGTGACGACGATTGGCTTGACGCTCGCTTTTTTCGTTCTGTTGATTGAACGCAAGCGTCCCACTCGAGTCGTGAATATGGTATGGATGAATTATCTGATTCAACGCTCGAAGCTCAAATAGATGTTACAGGTTCTTGCATCGTATTGGCTTCTTCTCTCCATCGTGTTCACCATCCGACGGACAGTGTCGAAGCCAACGACGACGGAACTTAACTCGCAGTGCCCCCGCTCGGATTCGGTTTTGGACCTCAGTTGGCCAGCCCCAGTGCGTCGCGTTTTCTTAGTTGACCAAATGCTAAATGCCCCCCTAGATGTGCTTTTTCATGTTCGGATCATTGTTCCTAGAGGAGTGCAAGATTCTCATACTTGCTCATTGCGAGCGCAGCGCACAACTAGGTCGACGTGTGAGGCCACCAATGGGCTTTGGTGTCAGGGATGTACCATCCCCTCGTGATGAGTATGCAAAGAAAGAAGCAGCTTGAACTTTATTTCCTACGGGCATGTACCACCATCCTATATTGGCCTTCTCTGGCAACTTTTGTTCTCATTCCTTCTTTTGTATCTCTTTCCACCTGTGACCCCTCATGGCGCCAACCCCGAAATACGACGTTCTTATACATATATGCGCTTCGAGTGTTCTGTCATCAAAGGCTGTTGTGACGGCGACCCATTTTTCTTGTGCCGCCAGAGCTCGCCATCCGTGCAATTGCATCGATCATGGTTTCGTGCGGCGCAGACACGACGTCGACAAGTTGAAACGGAACGACATGACCTTTGCTTTGGCGATGAGTCCGTCGACATTCCGCCAGTCTTTGGGCGAGCCGACCCCTTCCTCAGTAATTACAGGGCTCTTGTGCGTGGATTTTGGTTTATCAAACACGATTGGCTGAGCGAGAACTTTTTTTATTTAGGAATTCTTCAAAGATACGCACAACGGTGAACTTATATGATTAACATCCTCGTATCCCTTTCTACGTCGCTACATGGCCACCGTACCTCTTTATTGTACGCTAACTAGCGAGGTGGTTAGCATTTCTGGATCCATTTTCTAATGCTGGATTAGGCTACATCGACGTGATGTTTCTCATCCTGGTTGGATCCGTCTGCATCGAGATTTTAATCTCACAGCTGGTGTACTGGGAGAACACAAAAGAAGAAGAAGAAGAAGCGTGAACTCCACGCTCGATCGAGTCCAAGATCGACTCGGCCACCTTTCAGTTGTTCGGCTCTTGATTTCGCATCTCTTCTACCCCCCACCACCATGCCTTTCTCCAACAGATATTCGCTACCGGTAGGTCGCCCTTTCAGCTGTTCTTTCCGCGATGGCTAACGCGCCTTGTAGGGATTTCCTTCGACCTGTTGGATTGATACAGTCCTAGTGCCACTTCCGTCAGTTCTGTTCATACTAGCCCTGCCCATCGCTCTGTTCTATCAGCGTGGCCGCATTTTGCACCGTGCGCGCGCGCGATCTTGGATGGATCTCTGTTCAGTGGCATGGCTTTGGGTCATGACGATGGTTGAACTTGCTCACTTGGCCGTGGCGAATTTGGGAGTAGTGGGCTTACTGCCAGTGGCGACGATTGGCCTAACGCTGGCCTTTATCGTTCTGTTGATTCAACTTGATTGAACGCAAGGGACCCACTCGAGTCGTGTCTGCAGTATGTATGGATTATCTGATCCAACACTCAAAGCTCAACTAGACGCTACAGGTCCTGGCGTCGTATTGGCTTCTTCTCTGCATCGTGTTCATCATCAGATGGATGTTGAAGCCAACGACGACGGAAAACTCGCAGTGCCCCGGCTCGGATTCGTTTTTGGACAGCCGTTGGCCAGCGACAGTGCGTCGCGTTTCCTTAGTTAACCAAATGCTAAATGCGCCCCTAGATGTGCTTTCTCATGTTCCTAGACGAGTGTTGGATTCTCATATTTCCTATGGGCATGTAGCATTAACCATCGGGCTTATATTGGCATCTGGCAACTTTTGTCCTCGTCATTTAGGAATTCTTCAAAGATACGCGCACCGGTGAACTGACATAAATAACATTCTCGTATCTCTTTCTACGTCGCTACATGGCCCTTTCGTACAAGAACCCGCCTCGCCGAGGTCTATTGCTCAATAAACTTGTCATTTCAACGAAAGCAAACATCACCCAACCAAAGGATGATACCCTTCCTCCTCCACTCACTGATGAAGTCATAACCGGTACGCGTTACGGGTATTTCGAGTTAATACTTCCACGTCCGTCATAATTATTCAAGAAAATACAGCCTTGCAAAGTCATGTGGAGCACCATCCTGAGCAGCTCGCAGCATCCGACAAAGCTGAACACTTCAAGCGTCGTGTCTGAACACCTAGCCAGCAGCCTGCGCGCGCTCCAACATCTTATTGACAGCCGCAGGACGTGCCGTCGGTGGATGCGAGATATCACTGAGCCTGCCCTCCCTCATCTTCATCACCAGCGCACCCAAGAACGTCGGCGTCACCCCGTCCGCGGCATCCTGGACCGACCTCGGTGTCCCAGCATGACTTGCAGATTTATTCGAACTGCTCCCAGGAGAGGGACGCGCAGACACCGTTGCATCGGGAAGGTTGTCGTCTTTATACCTATCCCACAATGCATACAGGGATATAATCTCCTGCGATATGGTGGCGATTAGTGGGAGAGAGACGTTCAGGTCTGCTAAGAAGGCTATGGGATCCTGCGATTTCTTCTGTTCGATGTGTGTTCGAGAGGAGCGTCGCGGCTGCGGCTGTTTCGCTTCCGCTTCGGAAGAGATGAGGGTGGATATCATCTCCCTCGATGGCGGATGGAGGACTTGTGTGAGATATATCGCCGCGACGGCGATGAGATGCGGAGGGTAGAGAAGACAGAGGTTTGAACGATATGTATCGTTGATGATGGACCACGCCATCTGGAGTGCGGCTTCCGACATTTCCAGCTTTTCATCAAAGTGTAAGGACGAGTCGTCAGAATCTACGCCGACACCGAGCTCCCCAGCCTCGGCTTCTTCGTTTTCGTGTGTTGCGGATTCCTTTTTACACAACGCCATGAGTGTGCGGTAGGGGTGAAAGATGGTTAGATCGCACTCCAGGTCATCCACAAGGTAGAACTCGACTTCTGCGAGCTTGGAGTTGTCGGAAGGAAAGTGCTTCATGTTGTATTGATCTGACAACGTGTAAAACGAGGTGAAAGATGAACGGGAATGGGCGTACGACTGAAGAGGGACCGAGATTCGGTTACGACATTCTTAATGTGTACAGGCGATTCCTCCGCCTTGGCCGCCACGTAGATGCATGCAGAGATGACCAGGAAAGGGTCCGTTTCGCAATACGAATTCTTCAGATAAAATCGTCGAAAGAACACTGTTGCAGTCGCGATAGCACGCTGCCGTAATTGTAGCTTCTTGCCCAGCTTAGCGATAGCTGGCAAGGATGAGTTCGCGTTCCTTGGACCGCAAGCATGCTCACCATTGGCAAAATAGATTCCAAGAAATTCAAGATGTTCGGGATCATCCACGTATTGCAGATCGTCTGCGCGCGCTTGGCGCAGAGTCGAGCGGTCGACAAGCCATCTTTTACTGCAGATGATTATAAATTCCGCGAAAAAGGTGAAGAGGACCTACTAGTGAGAGCTTGCCCAAAAATCTGTTGCCATAGTAGATAGGTTAAAGGAGAATACCAGAGGGTGTAGCACAGGTAATACTGAGAATATCGACGCCGGTCAAGCCTTTCGTGGTGGCCTGAGGCCAAGTGCCTGTCTTCCGTTCCGGCGCCGGCGGGTAGTGGTTATGCCGACGGCGCAATGGCACTATTTAGTATTTACTCTACCACCACCATCACGGTGAACCTCACACGCGTATTATTGCTCTAATCGCGGCTTACATGTATCTAGAGCTTGGACGACAAGAAAACTGAGTGGCGTCGCGCTCTGCGATGATTCGGTTTCCTCTCCTCACCGCATCGACTGAACCACGCACCAACGGCCGTTAATGTGGGGTCTGGCGTCACGAATGACTGTTATTCTTAGTCGTTTTCTGGGCTTCTCTTTCTCCGACAGTGTACGCAGACGCCCACAAAGCTTGTGGGAATGCCGTTAATGACTCAGACTCACTGCGGTACCAATCTGTACCATATGGTCATGCACAAACCACTGCAACTCAATCTCTGTGTCTCTTTGATACTTGGCCTTGTTACTATTGCTGTTGGCCTTGTACTTTCGAGGAGCCTTCGCCGAAATACACAACTACCACCGGGACCTTCGTGGCGTAGTCTTGGGCGACTACCCACTAGGCGTCGTTGGAGAACATTCCAGGATTGGCACAAAAGAGTCGGTATCGTATCATGTTTTCCTGACTAGACACATTGCTTATCCTGTGAACTAGGCCCTGTGATATCGTTTTACCTACAGCATTGGCTACCCAAGTGTGCTGTAGAGCAACGACCTGGACGACTTCCATACAAGATGCGAAAACAGTACAGCTGTTGGGAAAGCGATGTAATAGTCTGAGGCAGTGTTAGAAAAATACAGATAGACTGGGGTGTGACGCACATTTAGCACCAATTAGGAACAGAAAGAAGGTCCAATGGAGAAGTGAAACACGCAGACATGCCTCGAGGGTTATAAAATCTTGTGTCGCCTGATCATGCGCTGGTGTTCCCTCTGGGTCACGTTCATCCGGACGGGATAGCTTGTCTACATCTTCGGCCTGCCCCATATTCTCCATAGCCATGCCACCCTCCTCGAATACTTTCAATTTGTTGATGAAGAGCATCCGGATTATAATGATTATCAAGAGGTGGGTAGCCTGAACGAGGTAATAGGCCAGCGGTGAAGAGAGTGCCGGGCCGCGTTCCTCGTCGCAAAAGGATAGTGCAGTCATCACTGACATGAAGCCAATGGAAGCGAACAAAGCCAGAAGAGTCACGATGGAAAGGGCTCGGATAGAAAATCCATAGGAGAGATCCATGTTGCTCACAGCTGGTGGTGTGAAGTGTGGCGTGTTGTGCCTGACGAGTTCCTTCTCTAACATGTCTTTGTTTAAACTCTACTCTCAAACCTCCCGCGTAAGCCTTGGACTTCGCCTTGTACGGCTGAACCCAAGGATTCAGCACGATCCCGACTGACGGCGAGACAGGCCGCAATGACTCTCCCGCCTTGGCTGTACGTGCCTTGCCCTGTGCATTATAGCGCACATCCAGCTCCATACATTCAAACAAACAGTCCGGGTCATGTTCTCTGTCATAAGTACCCACAAGTCTTTTAATGCACACTCTAGCCTTCGCAAAATCAAGCAATAAGACGCCAGCATTAAAACAGCCCCGCCGTGTCGCTGTCTTCCATCATGCGTGTCTTTGGAATACGTATAGTTGCCCCTACCCTATCTCTGCAGATAATGAAGTAGGTGCGTTGTATACCCGCTTAAGCGTAAACGTCGTAACACGTGTTGCAAGCTTTCGCTGCAAGAACGACGCACTATCGTCTATAATTTGGTCTGCTCTCCCTGCTTCTGCCTTCTACCAGCTACCGCTTGACCTGCATGGACTGTGGATGACTTCGAAACGACGTGATCATGACCGGCACCTTAATGCCTTGTGTCCGTCAGTATGAGTCCTGCGCACGTCTCCGTTTATAGGTTGGGGCTGGGCTCTGGAGTGAGAGGGGTGGCGTCGAAGTACATGTCCTACTCACATCTACGTGGTAACGGATGTTAGCCGTGCTTTAATGAAGGAAGTCTGCGTTCGTTTTCCGCGGGCTATACACCTTCCTCGGGTTTATCATCTTTTCGTCGACAACGACGATTCTCATAAAGATGTGGCGCCGTTCATTTTATTGTCATTTTAGCTTCCAAGCTACTAATCGTGTATGAGAAGTGCAAAAAATTTTCACGGCGATTTCTTGAGGTCTTAATGGTGTCTGGCAGATCTAAAAATTTGAGGCATTCATCTTTTGATGTAAATGATGGCCTGTACCAAGTATCAGATTTTTAGATGGTGAGGGAGTGATGCCAGGTCGTCGACGATGAGGCTTTGCAAAATGGCGGGCAATGCAAAATCGGTCACGGTGTGACTTGGCAAGCCGAGGGCAGCCGGCGCGCCAGATTTACCTGACTCCGTCACGCTTTTTTGCACTCGTTGCTTTCAACATCGACGAGAAACTCGTAGTCCCGCTGTATTGCGTACTTTATGCAGCGAAGATAGTCTTAACATATACATCTAGCATATATCAGCATCCCAGCGCTGTCCGGTACATCCTTCCTTTTACACGGTACCATCAATGACGAAGTGCAAAGAAATCAGGCTGGCTTTTGCACTCTTTTAAATCATTGTACTCTTTGCACCAATGTTGTCGCCTAACCGAGTACATAGGTCTCTAGAATACATGTTCAAGTCCTCAGGATAAAATTACGGAAGGAGGCCGGTAAGAGCTGGGCGTGTGAGAAGCCAAACGCCAGAAATTTTGCACTTCTGATCGATTTTGCACTTCCCATACACGATTAGTAAGTGGCGACGCACGCACAGAGAGAGAGAGAGGGAGAGCACCGGTATCTATGATACCGTGTGGTGTGGGGTGGGGTCCCCGGCTGGGGGAAACAGCGGGCGAGACGGTTTCCACGAGGGACGCCACACAGAGATGTGGGAGGCGGAAACCGAAACGCCACGGACAGCCAGAGACTCGGGTGGAAGGCCGACCTGGACCTGGACACGGTCACACGGATCCAGACGACCCACCACGTAGAGGGAGTTGGAGGGTGGGGAGAAAACGCGAGCGACGATGGTGGTAGCGACTAGCGAGCAGGACGCCGATTGCCTAATCGGGCGTCCCCAAAAAGACATGTATACTACTTAGGATACATGTCTATCTACACGATCGAGAAGCCGTCGTCTGCCACTTAGACTTGGCCTGGCAGACGCTCTGAGACCCTCGTGCCTCGGGCCTTGAGCATCTGCGTGTCAGCTTGTTTTCGGACCGCATTCCGGCAGGTACCAGCTATGCCGTCGGCGCGTCAAAATTATTTGTCTCCGCCTAACCATCATCGCGGTCAACCTCGCGCGCTATGGTCGCGGATTCTGGAGCTCGAATGACACGAAAATAGAGTGGCGAGTACACCCCGCGATGGTTCGGGTTCGTCTCTTCTCCGCATTGACCGATCCCCACACCAAAGCCTGTGAAAGTGGGGCCTCGCGATACGAATCACCACTGTTCTTGGTGGTCTTCTGGGCTTCTCTTTCTCCGACAGTGTACGCAGACGCCCACAAAGCTTGTGGGAATGCCGTTAACGTTAACTCAGGCCCCACGGTCGAGGCAACACTACTCTTCGTTCTATACCATATGGTTATGTGCAAACAAATGGAACTCAACCTCTACGTCTCTTTCATACTTAGTCTCTTTACTCTTGTTGTTGGCCTTGTAATCCTGAGGAACTTCCAACGAAATGCGAAACTACCACCGGGGCCTTCGTGGCGTAGTCTTGGTCGACTACCGACTACGCACCGTTGGAGAACATTCCATGATTGGCACAAAAAATTCGGTATCATAGCGTGTCTGCCCAACTAGACGCTCCTCTTATCCCGTGAACTAGGCCCTGTGATATCGTTTTACCTCGGGAGTGAGGCGATCGTTGGTATGTTCTGAATATAAAGGTACGCTTAGTCGTACTTATTCTATCGTCAAGTCCTCGGGTCTGCTCAGGCGGCATACGACCTTCTCGAAATCAAGGGCAACATCTATTCAGGCCGCCCGAGATGCGTCGTCGGGTATGTCCTTCAAATCGTCCAGTTGCTTGACTAGGAGCTCACGTTGAAGCAGTCATGAGATATATTCACCTCTTCATGGAATCGGAATGTCTGACGGCCCGCATTATAGAAAGTGGAAAACAGTAGGTTTTTGGCTTGAGAACGAAATGCATTTCACCGTTAATTGATATCATCAGTTTCTCCAAGCGGGTCTGAGTCCCACTGCCGCCTTGAATTATCGTACTTTGCAATCCGTGGAATCGTTCATTCTCATGAAAGAATTGCTTGAAGACCAGGATCCGTATCAATTCAAGTCCAGGCTTCGCAGGTGGGCTCTAATGTAGGACGTTCTTGAGATCGACCTCAACAACATTTGCTCGCAGGTTTTCCGCTTCAATCATATTCTGTGTCGCTTATGGGCGCCGGATCAAGTCGCTTCAAGAAGAAGTTGTCGTCAAACAGACGCAGAGCGGTATCTGTAAGTTGCATATACAGAGACAAGTCGGTGGCAACTAATGGAGGAATAGATTTTGCACAGTAAGATGATCATTTCTTCCTAGTCAACCGTAAAACTGACGTGTGGTCATCTTGTCAAGAACCAAGTACGTTCTGTCTCAGCGTCTTGACCGGCCTACAAATTTGAGCCTTGATTAGCGTACCTGGAAAGTTTCTTGTCGATTCGGTATGTAACAGAATTGCTTCATCGTTACTCTGCTGTTGACCAGAAACTCCTAGTGGCCCCTGCTTCTGTATCTTCCGGTCAATCTCCGCACCAGTTTACATCTTCGTCACTACCATTGACTTTTAAAATAGCGCTTTCTACAATGGTTCAGATGGGAACCTGAGCGGCGCAAGGCGCTCGACAGTGAACTGTACCTGTCTCTGATGAACGAAGTTCGAGAGAAAATGAAAGACGGCACCGCGCATCCATGCATGGCGACCTACGGTCTCGAAAAGCAAGCAGAGTTTGGTCTTAATGATCTAGAAGCCGCTTACACGTTATCTGCGCCGTGGGCTGCTGGCGTTGGAACGGTACGTAAAGGCTATTTTTCTCTCGGTAGGATGACACTTACTACTTTGTTTTGGGAAAGACCGCAAGTACTATTGAAGTATTCCTCAGTGAGTCGTCGCTTCTTTAAAATGCAGGAGGACTTTTTGACAAATAGCAGTGGCGATGCTCTTGTATCCGGACGTCATGAAAAGGGCGCAAGCCGAAATTGATTCTGTCATCGGTCGCGAGCGCATGCCGGGATTTCAAGATCACGATGACCTGCCTTACGTTCAGGCTCTACTAAAAGAGACTACCCGGTGAGTGCATGCACGTTATCTGTCGCGTTAGTCTTCTTATTGAACACCATTCAGATGGCGCTGCTTAGCTCCGACTGGATTTGCCCATGCTGCCACAGCCGATGACACCTATGATGGAATGTATATTCCCAAAGGGAGCACTGTTTACGGGAATATCTTGTGCGTCTTTCGAACTTGGTTTGTTCGGAACACTGATGTCGACCTCCCCAGTTCAATGACGCAGGACGAAACTGTTTTCACTAACCCAGAAGAGTTCTCTCCCGAACGTTTCTTGAACACTAGCGATCCCAAGCTCGTCAATTTTACTATTCCTTTTGGCTTTGGACGTCGCCTTTGTCCTGGAATGCACGTAGCACTGCAGACTGACTTTATTGCTATCGTCAGGTAAGTCATACACATGATATCCGCAACTTCATGAAGACTTTCATCGCAGAATACTGTGGGCCTTTGATGTGAAAGCGCCCGTTGACGAGAATGGGCAGATGATCCTACCTGATCCGGATGAATTCTCGAGTGGTCTCGTTATCGGCCCCGCACCGTTCAAGTGCCTTTTTGTTGCTCGTGATTCTGGTACGGCAGAAATGATTCTTCGAGAGGCGGAGAGGGCAGAGGTCGAGGCACTCGATTGGCCCTGATAGCTGAGAAGGGTGTTATGCAACCAGTGTATGGCATTCTATAAACTGTAGTGCCGTACTATGAGTATACGCCACGCAATCTCGTTACCTAGTTGTACCATGTAAGACGGTAGTATAGGAAAAGTTCAAGCCCAAAATGTTACACTAGCTAGAGGTCTCTAGAGGTTCACATTTCCGTGACATTTGGCGTCTTTAGTTTACAGCCCCAACTTGTGAATCTCGCAGCCGATGAAAGTGGGAGGGGAGTCTAAATTTAGCATATTTCCCACGTGCCCAAATAGTAAATTATTCCCTGTCTC
>QLPD01000944.1:0-14505 GCA_003314085.1 Hymenopellis raphanipes | reverse complement strand
ACTGGCGGTTTCGGAACGGAGTCAAAGGCCCTTGAAGCTAAGCTCTAGTAGGGAGAATAAGATCTAGAAGCAATGTACCTGTACCTTGTACACAAATATAGTATATACACAGCAGAATCACGATGGCCACGCGAATCGCGAGGAAGAAATGCGGAGAATATCGCACGTGGGACTCGCGTGTCCGGACCGCGGGCCGGTTTGCCGACTTCTGGATCACAACGCCGTGTTTCTTTTTCTGCGAAAGCTTTCAAGGCGCCGTTCGATATTCATGTCTACCACTCTGCTATTTCACAATCACGCAGGAGAATGGTCCTGCTTCGTTCTGTCACCTGGAAGACTCAAGTACTCAAGACTTTTAAGGACGGTCCGCCTCATCCAAGTTTCTCCGAAGATTGTTTGCTTTCCGCATCATGAGCCCTGGAGACGGCGTCTTTTGGACATATCATGTGGGACGATGGATACACGTCGGGGTGCTTACTGAATACCGTTCACACTAAGTTCACACGTCGGGACTTGACCTTGAGACTGGTTAAAAACGGCGTCCTTTAGGCCGAAACCCAACGGCTCCACCATGTTGCTCCTTCAGGTTCTCGTGTCTTTGATACCGGCGGCCTTGGCTTGGAACACTTTTGTCGTTCCCCACGTCGACGGAGCCGATGACACTCCTGCGCTCACGTCCGCTTTGGCTACGGGAAACTACAGCACGAACGCGACCATTCTTTTCAAGAAGGGAGTTTATTATAATATATGGACGCCTATCGTCTTTCCCGTGTTCAAGAATGTGGAGGTCAAGATTGAGGGGAATCTCAGTTATCCTGAAGACATTCCTGCCATTCAAGGTTCGTCTTCAGCACTGTCGCAGTCGTGCGCCTTTAACCTCACCTTCAACAGCCATTGTAGCCTCGAGTGTATGTCCGTGTCCCTTCATATATCTCGGGATGCTCATCTTCTCTGGCGCGCGTAGACCTTTTCCGGTTACTGGTACGCCTCCAACCTTTTTGACGCGTCTTTTATTGACGCCGTGACAGGTTCTCTTTCTCCGGAGGCGATAATGTCACTCTTCGTGGAACCACAGATCCCAAATGGGGTTGGGTAGACGGCAAAGGACAAGCGGTTCGTCGTGTTTATCTCAGCCACGTTTTAGCGCACCCTTGACTGTACTCAGTGGTGGGACGACATGAACCAGGTCAACCGTCCTCACGGCTGGGCCTTCAAGAAAATCAGTAATGGTGTCATTCGCGATATGAAGCTCTGGAAAGTGAGTATCGTCTAGCTGCTCGCTATAGCGTTCGGTTTACGAACTCTGTCGCAGTCGATCGCGTGGAACTTTGCTACAAGCGGGTCGACGAACCTTCATGCTTTCAATAACAAGATTCTGATCAAGTCGGACAACCCATCGGTACGCGTTTTCTCGTCCACTTGCACGGACTCATTCTCACTATGATAGGCCTTCCCATTCAACACGTAGGTCGCCGTAGCCTACTACTTGAACCTACCTAACACATCTCCTCCTTCACGGATATTAGCGATGGTACGCTTTTCCTACCTCTTCCAAGGCCATACTGAGCCGCAATAGGATTCTCGGCTGGCGGTACGGACATGCTTTTCGAAGACAACCACATTGTCAATGGCGACGACTGTATCACCGTCGGAAGTGGTGCTAAAAACATTCATTTCCGGTGTGTATCTATTGAACAGTTAGACTCTCTCAGAACCGTTCCCTTACACTTTTCAGGAACTCGTACTGCGAAGGCGGACACGGCCTGTCGATAGGATCTCTGGGCAAGAATGGGGCCGTCGCCGACGTCCAGAATGTCTTGTAAGCGTGTAAAGTGTGGCGGGCGACGCACTAGCTGACACATGGAACAGGATCGAGAATGTAGTGATGGTATATCCTACTTGATTCTAATGTCCTAAGCCTGAGCTGAAGAAATCGTTGCAGAAAGATGAACTGTATGCCGCTCGCTTCAAAAGTTGGACAGGTGGAAATGGACTTGCTCGAAAGTACGCACTTCATTGTGGCCAGTCATGTCGCGTGAACTAATGCCTGAACGAAGCATCACTTGGAGGAACATCAAGTTCATCGATGTGCCCTTTCCCGTATGTGATTTCTTCATGGTGGTTTTACGAGGCACTAACCTGATCCGGTCAGATCTATGTGACCCAAAAGTACGTCGTGAGTCATCATTGGCGCTATACTTTATTTAACCTTTCCACCTAAAAGCTACTGGGACCAAAACGTATGTTCCATACACTTCGTACTACTCCGCAATTGACTTCCTTCCCAGCTGGGACCCAAACCCAACTCGACGACGATCAACAACACCCATATCGAAGACATGTTCTTCGAAAACTTTTCTGGAACAATCTTGGAGTAAGCTTTCTCTATCCACCCAACACATATCCTGATACACCGTAGCACGCCCGGGTACGTCGAAGGGAGTTGCGTTAGCGATCCCTGCTGGTACTATGTCGCGAATGCGACTGGCCACGAATCAATCATTTTCGATTTGTACCCCGACACTGGTCGGTGGTTGTCTCTTAGGCATCTTCGAGGAGGCTAACATATATTCTCAAGCTACAAATATTGTCGCCAAACATATCTCCGCGAGGACAGAAACACACGCACCCGTAGATGTCATGTGCGACCCCGAAACCGTAAGTCACGAATTCGATGATCTGCCTCAACCTAACGAGCTATTCCTTAGGTCACGAACGACGTGGGCTTCAAATGCTGGAATGGGCGTTACATACCGACGTAAACCAAGATCCAATACACTATGTAATACACCCAAAATGCTACTAACGGTACATGACAACAACCGAGATACAGAGAAATACGACGCGAATATACGAGACTGACATCAACCACCGATGCCTAACTATGAGTAGATTTCAACTGCCTCCAACAACTTCCGCGCAGGACCTGACATGGCCCGGAGTTCATCGATATCGCGAACGCTGACGCTAAAGCCCTCCAACGATGCCTCGGCTTTCAGCGCACACAGCATGCCGAACGCCATGCTGAAAGCAAACCTGTCCTTCGGAGGAGTACGAAGGGCGACATCAAGGCTCGAACCCGCGTGCTTGAAGTAACCACAATATGCGCACTCCGCCTTCAATCGTCGCGCCTCATGTTGGCTCACGACCATAAGGCCAGGGACATCCTCCCAGAACAACTTGATAGCAGTCATCATAACGTCGTCTTTAGGAACCCGCTTGCCTTTGGAGGGGGACTTCATGGGAGACTTCGAAGGGGAGGAGTCCGCGGCTGCCTGACAAAACTCTCTATAAGCGAGGTTGACGTGCTCCTTGATGCGCTCCAGGTCCTCTTTCCTCGCTTTGCAAATGGCCAAGACGATCTCCGACGAATCAGGAGGCGCGGTGGTCATTCGGACCTCGTCCAGCCAAAGCCGATGGAGATCAGGATCAACGTCTGCGAGCACGGCCTGGCGTTTATATGCGCCATGCATTTCTTGGCCGAGTCGTTCGCCGAATTCCATCAAGGTTTCAAGAATGAAGGGCCCACGGGGACAGGCTTTGTCGTCGCCTCTGGTAGTGAAACAGCGTGGACGTGTCCTCCCGAACAGATTTCTATGCTCCTGAAAGACCTTTTCGTTCATGATATGACCGGTTTTGCCAGAGTCCAGTATTGTGTTGAACCTAAAAGCGACGTCAAGTTTAGTAATTCAGGCAGAATTAAAGAGTACGTACATGTAGGCCAAGAGGATGGCTTGTGGACTGTCGATACCATATCTCCAAACGGCATAGTCGTGGAAGGTGGAGTAGATTCCAACGCGACCTTGACTAAATCCGACGAGTTGCGCATCAATGTACTCTTTCTGCCCGGTTGCAGACCTCATACCCTGAACCCTCTCGCCGAACTGCGCCACCGATTCAACATTCCGTTGAAAGTTTTTGGAAAGGAAATTTGCTGGCTCTCTACGCAAAGGCTTGTTTTGAAAGTCGGCAACCAATTCATTCAACCAAATGAGAAATGCGGTGTCTGCAGGATGGTTAATCTTTTCGCTGGTAACAGGTACAGTATGGCACAGACTTACCACCGTCGAAGTCTGAGATCTCAAGTTAATAGATGTAAGAACCGACTGGGGACAACTTCTTACCTCCACCGCTGAGCAATGTCATCAAACTCTCGAAGCCGTCGATGTTGATGACAATGACGTCCTTGTAGTCGTGCAGCTCCGGCACATCGACAACTTCAATCTACACAACTTGATGAGTTACTAGCCGAAAGTTGACCTGAAAGTCCGACCTTTTGAATATCGCTCGCCAATCGAATAGGATAGCGGCCAATCTGTAGATCAGTTAGCGGCGAGCGGAAATGCCAATCAACGAGACCACTCACAATAGCTGATCCTACAGGAACATTGAACAATCGACCATTATCTGGATCAACCATGGGCTCTGATGCGCAATAAAAGACTTGTCCCTTCTTCAGTTTTCGTCTTTCCTTTGGGGTCGGATCTACAGACAGATGAGCATTATGCAAAAGCCAACATGGTGAACTTCACCTGGAATGACGAAAGCCTCAACCGACTTCCCTTCGGGAAGAGGGATATGGTACCCCTCGAGTGCCGAGTTGATTACCATCTTAATAAAATATTCCAGCTTCAAATGTAAAACTGGAGATTTCTTCGGTTCGAACCCGGCTTGAATCATCTCAATGATGACTTCGGCGAGGTTTATAGGCTCTGTTATATCGATGAGGACCCGAATGAGAGCTGTATGTAAGGAGACCTCGCTCACCATCACTGTAGAGTTTTCGCCCAGTATAGACATCTCCTTGGGGTTCAAACGGTTTCAGGATGTCGTCGTAGGTAACCGACTTGTTGAAGTCGCGCCCTGTTAGGCCGATCACGCGGCTCAGTCCGGCGGCGTGGCGTTGAACTCTGGAGCCAGTGATCCCGCCAGCCTGAGCCACAGCTTGCCAAAGAGCAGGCTTGGCCAGTTGTCCCGTGCAGCCGTCCTTGGTAAGTGGCGCAATTAATCGTTCCAGCCCCTCCTTCATGAGTTTCATGAAAATATCATCACCAATGCCATTGTACGACAGATTCATGATGCTCTGGGCTGACAGAGAAACAGCGGTGGGAGGGTTTCCGACACTGACAACATCTAGAATGCGGTGCGAATACTCATAGGGTCGAGTGTGAATGATTTTATGTTGAGAGTCCCGTATCCAGATTTTTGGCACATCGCTAATATCCTCCGGGTGCATAATCCAAAGACCTTTATTGCCGGCAATGCGAGCTTGCACCGCAGAAGGGCGATGACGCAGGCCCAAATTACGCGTGATCAGAGTCAACGCTTCCCGATTCATGAAGCCACAACCGTCCGTCATGAGTTTGTTTGACGGGATCTTCTTGGTGCCCCCGATCCAGTCAACAGCAGCTAACAGAAAATATGTTAGCTAGGCTTCTCCAGCAACGCATTATGTACCTTCATCCTCGATGTGAAATATGTTTTCATCCTCAAAGAGCAACGCCGGAACGGAGGTCGATAGACCTAACACGTTCCTCGTCACGTACTTCGCCAGCGGCTAAGATAGCGATGAGTATAAGACAGATAGTAAGTGTCAAAAAGCGCTTTCACCTGAGAATCGTTGCCTTGGGGTGGGTTGTGCCACTCCAAAATCGAAGCGTAAGTTTTCCGGAACTGGTCACCGCACCATTCGCAGCTCTCACGCTCATAGTCCTCCTCACACTCGACAAGGTACAGAGAACCTTCCTTCGCAACCCACGGTACAAAGACACGTCCACAGAGGACAAACTTCTGCGCGAGAAACTCTTTGATCCCGTCTTTGTCGTTCTGCGCAAGACGATCGGATACACGAAGTTGTAACAACCGCCGAGAACCCAGGAAGCGCGCAAAGCGCGTCGACTTGGTCTGAGTAAGTGGTTGAATGATAACCTTGTAGTATGAGCTGTCTCGTTCTCCACATTCCACAACGTGACCTATTTGTTGGATTTGGCCGCCATACCAGCTCTGCTCTCCCTGGAAATCACCCATCAGCCCGAGACCGCGGTTCTTGTTTTCCATAAGCGCAGCCTGTTCTAGTTGCAACTGTTTCCTGTGAGGGAAATTTGAGACTAGCGAATATATTTTGAAAGAAAATCACTTACGCAGTCCTGCAGGCGGTAGCAGTAGGTTGGTACGGTGTACCTCGCATGATGTGATCTACTTGCGGAAGGATGCTTTCTTCGTCACCAGTAAGGTCGAGCAACCTGTGGCTAACTGTCGCCCAGTCCCAGGCACCGATAGTCACCCCACGGGCGAGCTCAAACTGTACGCCCCATGAAATGCGGTGGCGGTCGAAGAGACGCTGCACTTCCGTGTCGTGCGCGATAACCTCGACCGGTAGGTCAATACTTGTCTTGAACAGATATGAGATGAAAGACTCGTCGGAAACAGAAGCTGCAGAAGTAGAAGCGACGGCCGTCGAACCGGTGGAAGTCCCTGTGACCAAAGACGAAGACAGTGACGGTGAAGAGGCCGAAGTTCTTGTGATTTCGGCAGAAGAGGTGACGGAAGGTGAAATGGTCTGTGTGACTTGCACAGAAGAGGATTCGACAACATCAAACATCTCGTACTCCTTCTCAGGTGGACGATTCGCCTGGACTGGCGAAGAAGTACTGGTGAAAACGTCGTCAGTGTCAATGAGCATGTTGTTATCGGCCTTTGCTTTAGATGCAGAGGGAAATAACAGCCCCCTCGATTTGTATGGCGGGAAATTCTTCCTTTCTCGTCTCGTACCCGAGTTGCTGGTAACTTCGGGGGTATTCCTAGGGCGTCGCAGAGTCACATTTGGGGAAGGGGAAGAGATGGACTCGTTATCCATGATTCTGGGAACTTTGGAAGGAGAGCCGTGTGGTGTAGGAGACGCGGGCCGAGAGACAGAATCTCGTTTTCCTGTGCTCGGCGGAGGTGTGATGACAGAGACGTCCGAAAAATCATTCGACGAAGACTGGCTGGCGCTGTGTAGAGAACTGTATTCCGTCAGAAAGTGACGACTACGAGGGGAGTTGATAGGTTGCACTTGAGTCCGGATGGAGGTGACACTTTGAGAAGACTTCGAGCTGGAGATCGATGGAGAGGACGTAGGAGGATGCTCATCGTCCTCTGAATCGGAGATCTCTACAGTTCGCGTGAGGTTATGCAGCATATAAGAGGAATTGCAGAACGTACCGATGATCGGGATGTTTGAGTCTACTCAAGGAAATCAACATTAACTATGCGTAGAATACACAACACACGTACCGTCTTTTACTGTCATCTTGTGAAACCTCCTTTTCAGAGGTGTGACACCGGAAGAGCTACTAGTATTGTTTTGTCGCGAATCGGTATCACCTGGAAGACAGTCAGACTCCCCAAAGTCGCAGATGAACTTACGCTTACTTTCTCCAAGCATATCGTAGTCTGACTCCGAGTTGGTACGCTTCAAAGGCTGTTTCCCAGCCGTTGAGCCTTTTGTAGGGCGGATCGCCTTTCGCGGAGATCCCGTAGTGGAGACACTGACTGATGCGGAACCTGCAATCAATGTCAGAGTAGCTCTTTAATCATCACGCCTATCTGAAACCTTTCATGCCAATAAACTGGGCCTCATCGCCGCTAGAGCGCCTCATCGAATCCTGGCCAGGATGTATGCGCGAGACCTGCCGCGGAACCAGATTAGAGATTGCTCAGCAGGATAGGTAGCATAGGATATCCCACCGCTTTCGAGGGCGACATACGTGGAGAAGGGCAGCCAAAGTCGGTATCGCAGAAGAAATGGGGGATTGGAAGCAGAATTGGGTTGCTCGTCGCGTCAGACAGTGGCAAGGAGGGTTGAAGAACGCCGATCAAAGTTGGCAACTGTCTCCGGCCCGACCCTAAATTTATACTAGGAACTGCCAGTCAGTTGGACTCGACGCGACATATCTGTCGAATCATCTGTTACAGGGCTAACGAATGCCATAGGATACAGAGCTTGAGTGAAGGTGGCGTGGCAGTGAGAAAAAGAGTAACGAGAGAACGTAACGGCAAACTGCCGCACGGGCTGACGCGCGTCGAACTGCCGAAGTCTGCCAGTCGGAAGTCAATCCACTCAGCATTGGACATAGCGCGACATATCTATCAATCTACCTGTCAAAGACAAGTCCATTATACTTGAGAATAGTACAGTAGCATCAAGCTTGAATTAAGAATAGAAAATAATGTCGGGGAGAAAATGTAGATGAGGACGAGAGAGCTTCAAGTTGAATCACGCCCCGTACACAATTCTGGCGGGTCCTCTAAAGCCGGGCATTAGCGAAAAGACATTTGAGTAAGCGTCTGCTCACCGTTTCTCGACTCCCTACGCAATGGACGCGGTTTTCAGTTGCAAGTGATAGAACGTATTGGAACGCATACCTTCTCCTTCCACGCCACTTGTGCGGTTATTTCAGTACCACCAAAGAGAAGTATGATGTCGAAGTTGAGCGAAAAGTAGGGCTTGCCATCGGCTCGACGATGTAACGGCAATAATTTTGCAGCTTTACTGGTGTCTGCAGTGACCGTGCATACAGAAGGAAACATATCTGAAAGAGTAAGACTATAGGAATTGTAGAGAATACGCAAGTGCCGTACCAGGTTCGGCATCAATCCAATCTGGTTGCGGCTTTGAGCCCTTATAATACAAAATGTCCTGTCAGATCCGTCAGAGGGGCCTCTTTCAAGGTAATATATCGTACCTCCGCTATGGAATGCAACTTTGAGAGTGCCTCGTTGCTGTGGTTAAACGAACGGCGAAACTCCTGAACTTCAGACACTTTGGTGTTCTGCATATAGATATTGGACATTCACCGAAACCGAAGCAGAAGGCATAGTAGCTTACCTTGGGAAGTATGACACCGAAAGACTTTGGCACTCTCATATAACCCGCAACGTCCAAGTACAATTTCGCCCTGCGAACTAGGTGGTCCTTGATTGCCTCATTGTACATGACACCGCATTCGATTCCATAGGTATATTTTGCAATACGGGCCCCAACCGAACGATCCAAGTAAAAGGAAACTGCCCCATCAGCAACTGCCTTACTCCTACATGAGGGTAAGGAGTTGTCACTTTCAGGACATGTTGACCACTTACACATGACTATCAGGTCGTGAAAATGATACTCCAAGGGGACCCAAATGCTCCTTCAACTTTTCGAATAGCCAGTAACTGGCCGCAAAACCGCCTACTAAGAAAACAGCCTGATAGGTGTCAGAATGAGGGAGAAAAGATATCAGACACTTCTTACCGAAACAGTATTCTTACAGGCCAGGCGTTGTTCGTCAACGACCTGGATAATCGACGTTACTGAGGGTTCGAAGAAACTTGCAACTTCTTCTCTGAACAATATAAGTTAGCAACGTCTTATGAACAGAAAGTTCCAGATACTGACCCAGACAACTTGAGCTGTCCACGCGCAATGTTGACCGCGACATCCTTGTCACGCATAGTCCCAAACTTAATGTATTGAATCTCGTTCAGATCATTAAAACGGAGCTTTGTGGTCTTATCGAAGACTTCGGCCATGTTCGCCACCTCCGTAAGGAACCGGGAGCGCTTCAGTTTCTCTTGAGAAGTATCAGCCCCAAGACTTCGAAAGCGCGCAGAACATTACCAGCCAAGAATAGCTTCGCACGAGTCGTAACAAACATGGAACCCGTAAAGTGACCTGTGATCTGTGAGAAGCAGAATCAAGAAGGGAGCATTACAAACATTGGGGAGCAGCAATCTCTTCAAACAATAACTGAGAACCCTCCTCCGATACGGGCGTGTAAGCGCTGATGTCGACAGTTCCTCCGCCAGCATCGACAATGACAACACCTTCGCCAGCCTATAAAGCATATGTATGAACATCTTCGACGCGTACAGGGGGTCACTGTAGATTGAACTAACCCGTATATGCTTTGAAAGCCCATGACTGATGCAGAAGTGCAAGCTAGCTTCACCTTCAGTAACGAAGCGTATTGCTTGCTGACTGCGCTCAGCTGTCACTAAGCCCGCGTTGACAGCGGCTTGTCGCATCCTGCCTTGTTGAATCCCTTCCCAGCCGTTCGGATGCGTCAGAACAAAGTCAATCTCATCTTTGACCGAGTCCCAGAACGCGACAGAGCTAGCCTGGGATTCGAGGATGAAAGTCTTGGCGCAATTGAATAGATACGCGTAAAAATCCGTGAATAGATCGAGAACGGCCTTCCCAGGAGGTAATGGAGAAAGGGGAGTACCATCCGAGGCTGTCTGTGGACGCAAATGAAGCTTGAATCTGTAAGACGCGTCCTAAGAACAAACTTGACGGACAAGGGCAGCGCGTACCCTTCGCATTTGAACCACTCATTCTCGTCTGCCATTTCGATGACACTCTCCTTAAGGGCCTCAGCCCCAATTGCTTGGACGTTACCAGCCTTATCATAGTACATAATGGTGGGAATCTTCGCGTTACTCCCAACATTTTCCTGTGATGGAAACCTATCCTCCGACGCGTCAGCAAGACATTAGACATTCGTATTGCAAGACCTATGCCTGACCTTGTGACGCCCTTAATTTCGGGAACGATACCGGGATCCAAGACGCTGCACAAGCTGTGAGTGGCTACTCTTAACAGAAATTTGTGGACTTGCGCGTAGGAAACACCGCTGTAGGTAGTTCCAAGGTCAAAAGCCAAAATGAGCTTTCGACGCGTGCCAGAATATGCCTCTCGAGTAGTGGTCGCCATGATGGTTGAAGAAAAACCGCGATCTGCCTTGTATTACATACTCATGAGCCGCCGATCTCCTCAAACTTTGACCACGACCACTTTAAAGGTATTCGCAGTGGAATTTTCTCTATAACCAGCTGACTTCATATTCAGTCATGTTTGCACGGCAGCTTATGCAAAAAATCATTGCTGCTACCTCCTACGAACAGTCAGATGCGTCCATACATGAGCCCTCTGCGGACCCTGTTATGGAACCGGAGACTGCCTTTGGGAGTGAACTGCCGACTTCTCAGGCCTTCAATGGGCCTATGCTCAAAGACCAGGACACGTCCGTCGCAGCGGAATCTGACACGGAGAGCGATGTCCGTATGTCTTCGAATACATTAAATGCTCCGCGCACCGGTTTAGACAAGAATCGCGAGCATACCCCTCCCATCGTTCTTTATGACTCGTCGGACGACGAACTCGCAATTTCCTCTACCAGTGCCCAGTCATCCAACCATCTACCTCCCAAGCTGTCCACCCGTATTAAACGCGACAATTATGGGCCTAATCACGCTTGGAAGCAGTCCGACAGGACAAGAAGAGATGAATACTCGGGACATGACATGCAGAAACGTCGTCACAACCCTTTGTCGCATCGACCGGAACCTCAGTCGAGAGAGAAGGGGAGGCTGATGGGTGGCGTGTCGGAGGTTCACCGTCAAAATCAAATACTACAGCGAGAGCTAGACGACGTCAAAGGTAGCCTTTCCCGTGCTCGCACTGCTTTGGAGCGCGAGCAGAATGGCCGCCGAGAAGATCGCCATCTTTCGGACATCCGCGCTCGAGAGCTCGAGCATGCACAGACGTATCTCACCAAAGCTGACCAGCTCTCCTGCGCCGATGTCAAAGAGATCTTGGATGGCCTCAATGACGAGATGGTCCAGGTCGCCTCCACTTTGACTGACTTATTTCTTGACTCGGTGGTGGAACATGACATTTCTCGCACATCGCCCACTTATCTGGAAGCCGAACGCAACGTTGCCTCTCTGCTCGGTGAACAATTTGCGGACATCCTGCGCACGTCAAATGAATCCAAAGGAGAGATAGTCCAGACCGCCCTACAAGCCTTGATGTCGCGCTTGTGCGACGGGTTTCTGCAATATTGGACATTCGACGAGAACGACAGTTTCAACAAGAGCTTGAAAGATCTCTATGTCCGTATCAGGGAATCTAGTAAGTTTTCAGCTCCCCTTTTCGCCTCCAATATAATGAAATCTTGTTACAGATGTTGTCGCTATTGCTGGACGATGGCGAGCGTTGACACGAAGCTGCAGTAAATACGGGTGTGGCACGGAATCACCCAAACAAACCTTTGTCAATGCCCTATTGCCACTGTTATGGAACATTCTCCAAGTTGCCGGCTGGTCTCTTGAACGCGGAGAGGAGATGATTCGCGAACGATATTCTGAGCGGGTTGAAGTCATGGCGGAACGACTGATCAAACTGGATCGAGCAATCAACGAGGGTATAACTTCGCAAGAAGTTACAGTTGTCTGTGCTTCGACAGGCGACCTCTACGTTTCCGAACTCATGCAGACGGAAGGAAACGATAACATGGTTGATGACGAAGAGAGAGTGGCTTGTACCACTGCCTTGGGCTTGCATACGCGTGCCGTAATTGATGGAAACATGAACGAACCGGAACTCAACATATTATTGAAGCCTACTGTTCTTCTTTTCTCCGAGCTTATGTCCTTGTAAACCTGATGGACAAATAGTAGGTTTTTCACATATCATGTAGCGATAAATATATCTTTTCAGCTTGGTGGGAACAAGGTGGGAATTTGGTGTGATCATTATTGTCACGCACATGTGACCGTGTCTTTCAGAGTCGAACGTCCATCAGGCGACAAGCACACACTGATTCTTGCACCATTTTCTGCTTCGTTATCCCTCTAATTTCAGTCGGAGAGACCTGATGTCTGTGGAGGCTGGTGGCGTTCATCATAATGATAAAGCGCCGAGCGCTCCGGAATCGAGCGGTCCCACTTTTGGGCCTGCTGCATTTTTTCTGGTCCCCGTCGACTCTCGTTATCCGAATATGGCAGATGGCAATGCCAAGACGACGGAGCCTCCTCAGCTCCCTCAGTCCCAGGCCGATCTAAAGAGTTCCCATTGTTCCACATCTTGCCCAACACAATCAGGTCCATCCAAACACCATTCATCGTCTTCGTCAAAGATGTCATCCGACTCTCACACCGAACACCCTTTCTCACCAGAATCAGGTCTGAACACCTCTGCTCTCCGTGACCAGGAAACACATAATCCTGAATCCGTTCCCGAAAACTCGTCTGGTGAATGGCCACCACATAGGGGCTATAGAGAGAGACACAAACGAAAACTCGATGAGAACGATACCAGTGAACGACGTCCTTCACCGGCTGCTCCGCAAGCCCCCTCTGATCTGGAGCGTCAGAATCAGGACCTTCGGGGGAGGCTGCGCGCAGCTTACCGTTATATACAGGCTCAGCAGGAACAATCTTCCGTATTAGATGCCCATTACCGAGCGGCGCGTCATGCTCTAGAGACAGAGCAAGCTCGCCGCCAGGATGATCGCCGCTTGCTTGATATTCGCGCCCAAGAGCTACAGAGCGCGCAAGCTTTCCTTTCCAAAGCCGACGTCTATTCCTGCGCCGAAATTCACCATCTTGTCCAATCCCTCAATAACGAAATCTTCCAGACTGCCGCTCTCATCACAGACTCTGTTCTGGCAAAAGAAGACGAGTCACCATCCACAAAGGTTTCTGTAGCGGAAAAATTGCAAGGATGTTACGATGACAGAATCTTGGCTCTGTTGCGCTCAGAAGACAAGGACGTGCAAGCATGCGTGCTGCAGGAAGTTATCCAGTCCGTCTTTGCCAACGTTGCCGCGGAGTCCATCAACTCGTGGGACATGGATCCCGTCCGCGATGAAATGCTTCAGCAGCTGTATAACGGAATGCAAACCACCAGTCCGTCTGTTTCGCACTCGTCCTTACTCAGTCTATACTCACCACGCGAACAGATCCTGCCGTGTCAGGGCGATGGCGCGCTCTGACGAGAGCTCAGAACAAGTACGGATTCTCCGACAACCCCGAGGTCTTGCATAGTCGCACCATCACGAGCAAGGTCACTCGGATTTTGCGTTTCTCGGGGCGTCGTGTGCCCAAGGAAGAGTTCAAATCGACTTTTGGCAAGAACGTCTTGGACTTTACGACTCTCCTGACAAAAGTTGATCGAGCCATCGGTGAAGGCGTCACGTCGCAGGACTTGTCTGTTTATTTGCCTAGCCCGGGTTCCGCGTTCGATACCAACACGATGATAGATGAGAATGCTGAAAACGCCGCAGCAGAGTCAGAAGTGGCGCTTTCGACGAAGCTGGGACTTCGAAGTACAACCATAATTGCAGATTCAGACGCTCGAGCCGAGGTAATCCTGGGCAAGGCATCTGTATTGTTGTACACGACTCTCGCAGAAATGTAAAATTAGTCAATCGAGGTGCATTTACTTCCTAATCAATGATATTCAAAGGTCCTGTTCGTACACAATCCAAGCGGGTCCCCTGTCAATAATCAGTAGTTAGTTGTGGCTCAGGAAGCAATTTTGAGTCCAACCGTTTCTCAACGCCCTGTCGAAAAACATTAGACCGTGTTCAACTCGAGATATGAATATGTACATGTTCCTTCCATGCCACTTGAGCCTTTAGCTCAGTGCGACCAAAAATCAAGATGATATCATAATCAAGTGTGAAATAAGGTTCG
>QLPD01000941.1:0-15511 GCA_003314085.1 Hymenopellis raphanipes | reverse complement strand
CGCAGAGATCTAGGACTGTATCTCTAGGTAAAGCTTCGGTACCCTCTGAAATCGACTGGACGTGGCGTGCCTGACTGATGAGAGTGGAAGTGGCACCAGAGATGAGAGTTGAAGGTGGTGGAGGAGGGATGTTGGAAGAGGTAGCGAGGAAGTGCGACGGAGTGGCAGGGACGTTGGCGGCTCTGACAACGCGACTACGAAGAATCGGCCAGTTGAGAAGGTCGTCGATTTGTTCTCGATTGAGTCTATTTACAAGCAGGCTAATCAGGAAAACGGGTTGAGTGAGAGGAAGAGAACACAGACTGCATGTTGATCGTCGATGTTCGAGTAAAGGTTGGTAGATAGTAGGTACTTCTCGAAGGGACGTGTTTGGCTCCTTATATATCACGACTGGAGATGCCTGTTAACTTGCTCGTTGTTTCGAATAGGTAACAATTGGCACAGAAAAGGCCTGAATCAAGATCAACGTTGCTACGAGTTTACACATAGACCACCGCGTACCTTTGAGATCTTATTCCTAATGAGGAGTCGAAACAAAAGGTCTGATAGGGTCCAGGAAGGGCCAGCGGGAAATGGTCTTCGAGGAATGCATGGAACATTTTGATCCGAAAGCAGGACAATAGCGCTGCGTCTTATAGTGCGTGGGCAAGAATGTAGAATTTGCAGCTAAGAACTCAAACATCATTTCATCTGCATCGACGAGTAAGTTTCCAGTTCCGTTTATCGACTTCTGCTCACCCAATGTCCGGTCATCTATCTGTCGCTATGCCCAAACCCAGATCTTCCATTGCTAGCGGATCCTACGTTGTTTGAGATTTCAACGGCGAGAATGCGGGGTGTTGTCCAGTACGAACAGCTTGGCTCGACTCGAAAGCCACAATTCAACGTCCCGCCCGCCAACATTTATCCAGTACTCTTGCGCTAGCTGAACCCACCGGGAACGGGGGTATTGGACAACAGTCGAGAAAACCATGAACTTCAGATGCGTACTTGTAGATATGGGACATCCGCCAGACACTTTGTCACTTATAGCACTTCCGCGTCGAGTACGACTTAGGGCCTGACTGTCGGGAACTCGACTAACCGGTCCACTGGGGGCGCATACATTCCAGATTCCAGTGTCCATAATGATTGTAACCTCCAATCGCACAGAGAACGCGTAACACGACTAGGTCCTCGAAGCCGATGCTGCTGATGAAACTATCGAAGTCTCGCCCAAGGACAAGCAATCATACGGATACAAGCTGCTACTAGAAGACGCGATCATCAAGTGTTTCTCTCACGTGCACGGACATTTCGCTCACTGGTATGCAGTTTTCAGGAAGGTAGCAGGGCAATCAAGAACGGTCCGAATGTGAATTATGCGAGAAATAGTGCATGTGTGCGTTACGATCTCGATTCTCCGTGGCTGGGGAGGGGGGAGGCGGCACCGCAGGCGGACAAGTCGTAACAACGTCTATAGTGTGCTTGCCAAGATAGCGGGGCGTGATTATCCTTGGAACTAACGGCAATTGCCGCCGACATCCATTGGCGCTCACAGTAGAGGCGGCGAAGATGACTGCTCAAAATCCATAAGTAACTGAAGGCGTCTGAGAAAGGAATGAACGAACGGTGGTCACAGAAGCATACGTGGCTAGGCCAGCGCATATATTTCAGATATGACAGTTACCAGTAGTCATTGTGCTTAAACGGCGGTGGGTGGCAGACTCTCACAATACGCGGTATGCGAGTCCTCAAACTTGAAGCCAGTAAACCGCTTTGGACGATCAGCAACTGTGCTGCTGAACTGCAAATTTGTTGGGTATTGTTGCAAAAGAAACAAGTCAATCAGAAAACGAACAGAGAATCGAGAGCGAGGAAGGCAGAAATTTACATCTGAGTTCGTCGTCGTCGGTGTTGACGCGTTGACGAGCGCGTGGCGTGAAGCAGACGCAAGAAATATCCGACCATGATCATGACACGCTACGCGACGGATGGTGCAGCAAAGCACGGCCAAATACCGGCAGAGCAGATTGCGATATCACCCACCGCGAGTACACTACTCTCATATGTAGAGTCTAAGCTGTAAACTGGTGTTTACACGCCCCCGTCCTCTGTCGAGAAACGTACGTTTAGTAATGTGAATTACGAACTATGCGCAATGTTGACACTCTGATTTTGCTCCTCTAGTTGACTAGAGACTTGCAATTGGAGTATGCGAGCGTTAGAATACGCCCTCTCGTTTGAAGCTGGACCAGTTGGCAGGCGTTGGTCGGTGTCGCTAAAGCGATTCGCGAGATACTGACTTATTTGCAAGCTGACTTTTTCGCAGTGAACGAGTTTCCTACCATGACGGAACTCTCTGATACTATCGAAGGTTCAAATTGAGCAGCTCCCGCGACGCTTTCATCCATGTGCATCCCGAGGCAATTGTCTAACAGATCTTCTCGTTTAACCCTAACCCTCGGATTCCCAGAAACGAGAGAAAATGCGCCACACGCGTTCCTCAGCCTCTGAATTGTGGAAGGATCAACTTGTCTCCACGATTCCCCCCCTCGTCCACATCAATTTCCGGGTGTTCTGCATTGTATCACATAACACAATGGTCAATGGGTATCGCCTCGTAGATGTCTATTTGTTCGGCTTTGGTGCCACATATATCTGAGTGTTCATGCTAACCCGTGACTACAGCTGCCTTTGTTAGCAACCAGCACCTACTCTCATTGCCCTGGTAAGCAAGATCTGCTTCCTGTCGCGCTTTAATCGAACAAACACATCATATACCAGACTCAACCTCCACATCTATATATCCTACCGTCTCCGCTATGGGATCAACGTCGGCGAACACTCCAAGCGCAGTGACATCCTCATCCACTACCCCCACTCACTTCTCTGTGAACAATACATTCGCGTCGTCACCCATCCAAAAGCTGCCGGCAGAGCTTATAGAAGATATCTGCCACTACGTCTTGCCTCCGAAGGGACTCACCATCCCGTGTGTCCGACACGAATGTTGGCTATTGTCCAAGATCTGCCAATCTTGGCGCAATGTGGTCTTGTGCTCTGCGCGACTGTGGCGAAACATAGACATATACGTCCCAATCATTGCCCAGCTTAAAAACCCCGTCGCGTTGCTATCCCTAGCTCTTTCTCGCACGTCGCAGGCGGACCTATTCATCTCATTCGACAATCGTTCTCCCATGAATGACGACGGGGTTCCCGTAGACAATGACGACTCCTCCGAATTGGCATTGACTCTCTTGAAGATATTGATGGCATGCAGTACTCAGTGGCACACTATTGAATTTATTACGCTGGGTCTAGACTGCGCGAGCGCCCTTGCTGGCGTTAGGGGCAGACTTCCGCGGCTATTTAGCCTCGACATCCCATGGATGCCCGCGGTTGATACCGTTATACACTTCACATCTGCTCCTCAGCTCAAGGAGCTGTGCGTTAGGACTGCAGCTGCCGAGGTCGTGCTGAGTCGCTTTCCTTTGCAAGACCAGCTCACCACATTCGAGGTAGACGGTTCAGCTTACGACTCCTCCCTGGTCACCCTGCTATGCGAGTGCTCCGACCTCAGGAGACTGTCGATGAAATTCTGGAAGCCATCACCTGCAGTATGCGCGCGCGTCGTTGCAGAGCTGACAGAGCTGTTCTTTGCTGGAGACTTTCATGATTTGACTCTCGTCCATCTTCCGAAGCTCACCAAACTTCGCATCGGTGATCGCGACGCTGTATCCCTCAAAACTGCCCTTCCCTTTGTACTCGACCTACTCAAATATTCCCAGTGTCCACTCGATCATCTCGCGTTTATCAACTGTGACTTGTCGGTCGGCAGCTTGACGAAGATTCTGGAGGTTTTGCCAGACCTGACGATACTAGTTATCATCTTTCAGTCCTTCACTATGAGCGCGAATGCCATCGTCGATGTCGACCAGGCTTTATTGGCGTTGATGACTGATATGGGAAAAGTGGATTTGGTTCCAAAATTGGAGGCTTTGATAATTATTTTCCATAAGGCGAGCGTCTCCCCGTCGAATTTTACATTTTTCAGACCCAGAGAGGTGGCCGCGATGCTTGGTGGGCGGAATGAGCGAAGTAAGTTGGAAGCGTACTGCCAGTTCGATGGAGTCCTCATCGACAAGGATGGTTGGCAGCGATGATTGACGTCTGGTTGTATTATTATCACTTTCAATGTTACCACTTATTCATGCACATGAACGGTGGTCTTGTACATACCAATCCCCATAATCTCCGACGTCACAACTTCGTAGTAGACTGAGCGGACGCCAGGACTACAGATGCGCTGGAAACACCACTCGAATTCAAGGCAATTCGTTGTCAAATAGCATTTCGTGTATCTTTTCCACCAGAACATCAAACCCGAATCGTTCCTGCAAAGCTCTACCGGCCACCAGATGATTCGGCGTCAACGTTCTCAATACCTGATCTTCGGCAGCTCCCCAGATCTCGACGGCATGCACAGTGCTCTGGATACGGGAACTGGAAGAACGTTGAGATGCTGAAGAGCGGGACAGCTGCTTGGACTTTCGTGGACGCTTAAACATTACTTTGAGTACGATGAAAAGCCGTGCGAACTCAGTGCATGCTCACCTTTCGCCGGGTGTCCAGATGGGCTGTTACTGATGTTTCGGCGATGTTGCTGAGTCTCTCACAGGTCGCCGGGATCTACGTTGTCATATCAGGACGTCCTACGTACGAATAGAACCTGTATCCTACTCACCGTGTCCTGATTAGGTAGAAGTGTTCGAAGCACTTCGACGCCTTGCATACATTTAGCTACTGCTGCGCAAATGTCCTTCACGGCCGTTGATATGAAATTTGTAGCGAGGAGAAAGCATAATCGTTCGATTGCGTTTGCGAGTCTGGTCATGGCCATCGTGAGGTCTTCGGCTGTTTCTGATAATGCGTTGGCTATGCTGTAGCTTGGCCCAGTCCTGCAAAGAATGTGAGGATTATTAGGTCCGGGTCGGAATGAGCGCTAGGTTACCTCTTTCTTTTTTGGCGCGCAGGCATGTCTTCGCTCGATGCCTGGAGCCTAAGACAGCGTTACGATGTAGTGAAGGCTGCGCTGAGAAAGGTGAGGCGTACTTCAACCTTTTTGTCGAGACAGCTGTATCTTCGTCATCCGCAAGACGGCGCTTGCGCGACGACTGAGTTGATGAAACCGCGAGATGCTCAATGATGTTCGGTGTTTCTTTCAATCTGAATGCCTCTGGAATGAGCGGTGTGATGATGAAATGGAACGCTCTACCTATCAGTTGAGACACCAGCGCTGTCGTTTATGTTGTCTTGTTCGTTATCTACGCGTCCTCGAGAGGGTAAGACAATAGTGGGCAGCGATGATTCAGAGTCCGAAGTCATGTTTTCGCAGTGGTGATTGCGCTTGCGAGACATGGTTGTCAGTATACTACTCTGGTGATCTCAGTTGTAGCAAAAGAGCGGGTCCAGTTGGAAGATACATACAGCGCTGCTGATTTGAGGACCTAAGGCGTTGTAACGTGATATCTAGAAGTTCAACCATTAAATGGTTCGTGTTTCGGAGTAAGCTACCAACGGAAATTTATTGTTTAACGGTTGAGCTCTGCCTAAGTGTTCAAATAGTCGCACGCAAGACACCGCCTGAAGATGGAGTGAGCGAGTGAAGGTGTGTGATCGACTGGTTTAGACTCCGCCTCCGCCCCTGATTAAGCACTTCGCCCATGCCATCAACACCACGTTTGGCTCCCTCGTTAATAGTTCTCTTCTCATTGACCTGAACAGTATTCGCTGCGCCTTGTTTGAACCATACTGCGATTATCTGTCCTCAAAATATCTCAAATTGCCAACTCATTTCATTGTGAGGATACGCGAAGCTGGCGAAAGCTTGTTTAAATTCAAGTTTGGCCACGCCACGCGCGCCCGATACATGCGCTTGTTCGTTGGCTGCATTCCAGTCTTCTCCCGTTGCTCTTGGGTTTGATATCTCACGATCTACCTTCCTGGCATCAGCATTCCGAATGTCTGAGGGGGAGCCTCGCTCGCCAGGTAATTCGCTTTCATTCCGAGTCAGAAAATCAGCACTGAAGGTCGCTCTACCACCAGACTACCCCACCTCACGAGAGGCGCGGCCGTTTGACGTGATCTTGCCTACCATGGCAAACTCAAGGCAAACTTCCCAGGAGATTCAATGTACTGTTCATGATATGATCTGAACCGAGTTCCATCTACATATGCCCGGGCCTAGGCGGCCCTTTGGCGCACATCAGAAGAAAACGGCATCGAGACCGACATCAACAAACGTAACATAAACTCGACGTGACCGCGTTGAAGCGCGTTCAGGGGTAACTCGGCTTTCCTTCTGCCATCATCTCGACTTTGACAGGACTTCGGTTGGCGCTGTATCTGGCTCTCTCTGCTGCTTTCTATGTCCCAGGGACTCGGCGTGGTCGAAGTCTTCACAGATGGTTCGTATACCGGAAAGCGCGGGCGCGGATTTGGTGGTCTGGGTGTTTGGTGGGGGGGAAATGACCCTCGGTAGGTTGTATTCGGTCAACACGGCTGATTTTGTAAATTTTATTATTCCAGGAACTTATCTGAACGATGCCCGGACAGTAGAGAAGGAAGTTCTATGCTCTCCGAGTTACATGTAGGTCGTACATTAAACCAAGCCGTATTGTTCTCAATAATTGTAGGCTTTTCGACGTCTGCTAGAACAACTCGTCGACCCCGCCAATGCTGCTTCAGTCTGCGCGATAAACAAACTCATGGTTGGCATCGACTGCGAGAACGTCTTGAAATGTACGTCCGCCTTCTGTTCGTGGTGGTTAATGGCGTTCCTCACAATCTTCATAGTGTTCACGTTCTACAGGCGTCGTTTCCGAAAATCTGGATTCGTCAAGAAGGACGGTAACCCCATTACCCACGTTAAGGTGGTGCGATACATAACTGCACTCCTCGAATATGCCGAACGTCTTGTCGAAATTGAGCTGTATCACATTGGCGGTCACAACGGGTCGGAAGGAAACGAAGGCGCCGACATTCTGGCAAAGCGGGGGGCTGCACGCTCTTGGGTCCCGCCGGAACCGGATTGGGATATCCTCGAGCGAAGTGTTAGGAAGAAGTTGGCGGACTTAAAGGCGGCGGAGGACGCGCAAAGGAAGCGAAAGCCTGCAGATGAGGCAGCGTCGTCGCGCAAGAAGCTACGAGAAGACGTCGTAACAGAGAGGAAACCACTTCCCTTGCTTCATCCGACGCCAGTCGTTTCCACAAATATCGCGTTTTCCCGCTCTTCCCGGTCGTCAAATGCCAGATCTGTCGTGACTCGTGGCTCCATGTCCGACAATTCAGATAATGGCAAACTCGCGGGTGGCAGCATTGTAGAAGAGAATTGCGAGCTGGCTGGAGCTGATGGTCTTCCCGTTGGGCTTATGGGCTCATCTTCCATGCCAACAGATATCTCGGATGACGAAACTGACAAGGTTAGTCACTATCTTGTAGAGACTACGTCGGACAATTCTAGCCAGGAGACGCCTGAGGTACACTCTGTCCATTTCCCCTGTGTGTCTGTTACTAACGTGGCCTTCATAGACAAGTAGTGCGGAGTCGTCGCAAGCCTCTACAAGTTCAACATTGTGGTCAACTGATTCGGATCTGCCTTCGTCGTCGCTTCCATTTCCGAAACCAACTAGAAGCAATCGAATGACGGAAATTCAGCATGGCCTTGCCATGAAGGCCGCCGCAAGAGAGCGCCGGAGGCTCGAAATCGAAGCCGCCCTGGCCAGCGTCAAGGAGGCGGTTCCTGCATCAGAGCAAGGAAACGACATGGGTTTGCAACTTAAAACGGATCAGTCTTTGTTGACGTCTCAAGTGGGCAGCTTTCTTCCGGATACTAGTCCTCAGAACTCATTGTTGTGTAGACCTCGACATCAAGCGTAACCCTAGGCAGTAAGCAGATTACTACGTCAACGATGGCGGTCCTCCCAGGCGCGCGCGGTACTTCAGCAATGAATACAGACTTTGCTCTGGTGAAGGATTTGGAACCGACACAGTCCATCGAGAAGAATGTTCGAGTACGCCCTCGCTGTTCTCAGTTCATTGCTCAAATGTTTTCAGACATCCTCGCCGTTAATATATACGCCGGAGGTAAGTCGCCACGGTGTGCTCATATTTACCTCACTGATTGTTTGGGTCTTAGGAGTTGGTATACCTAGCTAGTGTTGTCGACGACTTGGATAAAAGCGATACAGACGTCGACGATATAGGTTCGGGTCCTGACAAGGCGTCACAGGTATGTGATATTCAATTCTTCTGTATACCCTAAAGTGAAGCCGCCATGTGCAGGTGTCCACGTCATCCTCGATTTATACACCAGAGGTCAGTTTTTGTCTTTTAGTGTATCTGTCACTGGAGCCTTGTTCACAGGAATTGGCTGCTCTCGCCGACATACCTGATGACGACTGGGATGATATCGATAGCGACGTGCCAGGACACGCCAAGACTTCCCAGGTACCGCTCTCGCTTACTCGATTCTTGATGATACTGACCAACATCAAGACAGTCACGTATACTGATGAGGTGAACTTGGAATGCGATTCACTGTATTCTCTTCAACTAATTCGCTGCGACGTAGGAGCTAGCGGAGATGGCTGCGTGCCTTGATGACTCGTCCGACTTTGAGCTGGACGATTAACATTGATGACTTGATGAAGTTGCGCCACACATGTCAATATCCTCTCAACAGATTTTTCAACGGCTTTGATTTAATCTCCTCTCAAAGGTCCCCAATCGTATATGGCAATCGCCCCGCTTCAGTTGGCATTGTTCAGTAGATGTTTATTTGTCCGACTTTGGCGCCATATATAAAGAGCGTCCTCATTACAACGTGACCAACAACTTCTTTGTCTACAACTACGTCTCTCTTGCATCACCACGGTAGGCCCTCGCTCCGTTTAGTTGCGTCTTCCTACTAAACACGATTGATAGGCTTACTTGCTTAGCCGAATCCACTACCATGTCCATCGCGAGTAACGATTCACCTAGCGCCGAAGAGTTCGCGCGCGCCGTGTCCACCGCCTCCACTCCCATAAATCTCTCCGTGAACAATGCATCCGCGTTAAACGCGGCGTCTCCCATTCAGCGGCTGCCTCGGGAACTCTGTAGCGAGATATTTCTCTACTGCAGTGTCCCCCCCGAATGTGGGACCATGTGTATCCACGACGGTTGTTGGCCATTGCTCAGTGTCTGCCGGTACTGGCACGAGATAGTAACGACCACCCCGAGTCTGTGGAGGCGCATCCACATATGGTTCGGGGCTTTGATCAACTGTCGAAACCCCGTCGCTGGCCTGTCTCTCGCACTATCTCGTGCGGGAGACCTGGACCTGTACATATACTTCGATGGTGGCTCCGTGAAGGACCGGCAAGGGAATGATGCTGGCGATATTTCCGAACTGGCTTTGACTGTCTTGGAGGTGTTGATGCACTGCAGTGTACAATGGCGCATTATTGAGCTTATCGATATCGATGCCAACTGCATGTCTGCGCTTGACGGTGTCTCTGACAGGCTTCCGCGTCTGCTCGAGGCTTTTATTCGGCCACAGCCTGAAGCTGGAGACACTCTCACACTGGGCTATATGCCCGCCCCGCTGCTCAAGAGCCTCTTCTTTCTATTCTCAGACGACTCAGAAGGCCTAATGGCTTGCTGTCCGTTGCAGTCCCAGCTTACCCAATTCAAAGTCCGGGGTGCCCAATACGAGTCCTCCCTGGTCGACGTGCTGCGCGATTGTCGCGATCTCAAGGTGTTGGAGCTGAAATTCTCGCTTCCATCACCTCGAGTAGAGAAGCGCATCACTTCCCAAATCACCGATCTCACGTTCCAGGGATTCTTTTCCGACTTGGCCCTTGTCCATCTTCCGCAGCTCTGTGAGCTTAGTATCGGTGACGTGGATGGTGAATCGTTTGACATCATTCTTCCCGCTCTCCTCGAGCTGATCAAACACTCTCGATGCCCATTGGAGAATTTGTCACTCATCAACTGTGACTTGGCGGGCTTGGGAGCAGTCCTTGAGCTCACGCCGCATCTGCATAACCTTGCCGTCGTGTTTGGGGAGTTCTTGACAACGAGTCCGGAATTCGTCGCCGGCATTGATCAGGCTTTGCTCTCGTTTATGCCGGATCTGGGAAAAGAGGCTTTGGTACCAAATCTCCAAAGACTTCTGCTGGTTTTCGATGTGGAGATAGACGATTTGTCGTCAGAGCTTACATTCTTCAACGATGAAGAGGTGAACGCGATAGTTCAACGCCGGAGCCAGATGAACGCGTATGGCTGCTTTAGTTTGGAAGGCTGTTGCATCAGGGTTGGAGGCTGGGTCTGATTAATCTCTAAATAGGACATCTCGGATACCGGTTATAACCTTTGTACATATGAGTATTTAAGAATCGTTTCAATAGACCCACTCAGTCTACGTCGCATCGCAGGGCGCTGTATTCACCAGTGTCTTATTACTGATGCTATCAATGTTACAGGCCAACAGAGCTCCTCGCGTCTGGACAGACACTAAAACTCCCAGACCGTCTGAATATCATAGGCAGACGCATTGAATGGCTCGCTGGAACGCGTTCCTCAATTTTACGGGATCACGTGGACGTGGAGCGTCACGGGTAAAAAAAGGGGTAATTTCCGTCTGGACTCTTGACGCTCATTATCATGGACGACTCAGATTGGCCCCCACAGTATATCGAAAACAGTGAAGGCAAATTAGTGCTCAATCCAGCATTTAAAGAGGTGACAACGAAAGAGGGCGAACCGGCACAGTATCCGCATCCCGTACACCCAAACGACGTGGTCGACCCCTGTGTACTTGTCTATCAGCGAGCTATGGAGATTTTCAACAACTCGTACCCAAACCCTTTCATCGGAGACGAGGACCGCAACTCTCGAAATTGGGACCAGTGGGGCGATGTGCCTCGCTGCGGACTAGAGCTCCGCATGTGTGAATTATCGGCGACCATCCGCGACAAGAAGGCCTGGCAGGAGAAGATGAAGAATCCTGAAATACTGGCCAAGTGGCGACACGAGGCTTTGAACCAGCCGTTTCCTGAGAGGAGAAGTGCTTTTGTACCTGAATGGAGATTAGATGCTGGGATGGTGAGTTGAAGTGTATTTTGTCGCGGTACAAACTGCTTTACTTACTCATCTGTAGGTTGATTATGTTTTGGAAGAGCTAGAAGGCTACGCTAAATTAATAGACGTGGATACAGGTATTGAGGTGGGCTGCTATGAGCGCATATGGCAATCGGATTCTTTGGTTCCTGCAACTCTGCGTCAACGACTGTTGGATGCTGTTTTCGCGCTGGAGGACGTTCCCGAAATAGAGAAGGACTGGCACCCTGGCTCGAATGGCCAGGTCCTCGATCTTGTGCATCCTTCTCTCTACCCTGTCGTTTACGAGCGCATTGCAGAGCGCAACACCACCCAGGCTATTCAGGCGGACATACCTTCCCTCAGAGCTTCCAGATATGCGGAGACGCAATTTTATTCCGACAAGTATGCCTGGCTCCCCTCCGACTTTCACATCTCGGATAACGGGACAGCGTGTTTGGTGCAGGGGACCTACATTAACAATCTTAACCCAGAGCACCATGCTCAATTATACCCGGTCATTGACGAGCTCGTAACTCTCGCGATACCGATGTTCGAGCGCGTACTTTCTGATCTCAAGCGACCTCTTTCAACGCAGCGCATGGTCACCGAGCCCAAGTGGAAACTCAACACAGCTAAAGGGTACTACCAGGTGCATGGGTTACCGTGTATATGGCAGAGCTATGGGGAATCCTCAGGACCCCCAGGCAATCTGGTGCAAGATCCCAGCTGGACAGAGGAGGAAGCTGAAGACTGGTATAGTAATCTACCCAAAAAGCTTCCGGAGGCGCTGCCAAAGTATGATGGGGCATTGGATGTGGTGAAGAAAACGGTGTCGTTGGAAGGAAGGGACATTCAGATCATCGTGAAGCTTGCGAATATTGTATTGACACCAGAGAATCCGTCGTATTCCGGTGGGAATTGGCACGTTGAAGGTAGAGTGGCTCACCTGTTATTTTCCCTTTGTTAATGCTCCTTAGGGATGCTGAACGAGGAAATTGTCTCGACGTTTATATATGCAAGTCCCTCGTTTCATTAGATGATCAATTGGCTAATGACACCCCTCCCCTCAAGTATTATGATGAGTTGAACATCACCCAATCTCGGTTGAAGTTCCGCACTTCGACTGTAGAGCCAATGTACGACGGACAGGACGACGATGTCTGCACTCTCACAAACTACATGATGGGACGGTGAATCGGCTTATACATCGCCCTGTGCTTGTATTGATTTCTTCATACGCAGCGGTGATCCTCTGGTGCAAGAGCTTGGCAGTGTTCGTACATGCCAGGACCGCTGTATCGCCTTCCCGAATATATATCAACACAAAGTGAGTATCGCTCTGAAGATAGGCAATGATTGAACACTTCGCCAAAGGTTCTGCCCTTCCAGCTTTCGGATCCGACCAAGCCCGGGCACCGCAAAATCCTCGCATTCTTCCTTATCAATCCTGACCGGCGTATCCCCTCGGCGTCAACTGTAGCCCCACAACAGTATGAATGGATCGCAGAAGCTGTGCGCAGGAGCGGGATGTCGGAACTCTTGCCTCCCGAGCTCGTCGATGTGATATTGGAATACGTTCAGACGTTCACGTTCACCTCTGAAGAGGCCCAGGGATTTAGGAAGGAGTTGATGGAGGAGCGATCGACGCTTGTTTCAAAACACAACACTGAAATGTTCCACGTCGGCTTCAATATGTGGTATGTTTGTCTCTTGATCAAGAAGGAGGGACTGAGGCCGCGGTGCTGACTTCTCTGTCTAGCGAGCATTGACTGTCATTTCTCTCGGTGGATGTGTGGATAGTAGCATGACTGATGTCGTGACATTTTGGAGTTCGTTTCTTTGGTAAAACAGTTGTACGCATCGTTACTCGAAGGAAGCGATGTTGGGATAGAGATCGCTGTATCTTTTCTTTTCTTATGTACTGATTCGATTTCCGCTCAGAACGTGTTTGTCACTTTGCTTTTCTCTTCCATCCCCCACATCCGTGTTGTGCTTCTGAGCCTTGGACGACGGTCAGTTCCTCTCCGTCATCCTCCGTGACCGACTGCTTGTGAGGCGTTCGCGGCAAGCCGGCCCCCGCTACCCACGTTTGTCACCTCCCCTAGTAATGGTGTTCACAGGTCGTGGGCATCCCGCAATTAACTGATGACGAGATTAAATTGCGCCACATATGACTAGTTGTAATCATTCTCTTAATAAATTTCTCAACGATCGTGCTGATTGAGTCTCTTCTCGAAGGTCTCCAATCGTATACGACAATCGTCACGCTTCAATTGGCATTGTCTAGAGGATGTTTATTTGTCCGACTTTGGCGCCATATATAAAGAGCGTCCTCACAACGTGACCAACAACCTCTTTATCTACAACTATCTCTCTCGAGCATCGCCACGGTAAGCCCTCGCTCCGTTTAGTTGAGCCTTCCTGCTGAACAAGATTGATAGGCTTCCTTGCTTACCCGAATCCACCTCCATCATCATGTCCAACGTGAGCAACGAATCGCCCAACGCCGAAGGATACGCGCTCGCCGTGTCCACCGTCTCCATCAACAATGCATCCGCGTTCAACGCGTCGTCTTCGCTTGAGAGGCTTCCGAGGGAAGTCCTCAGTGAGATCTTCCTCCACTACATCGCCTCGAACGAATATGGAATTCTGGATCTCCGTCACGAATATGGCATCCTTGATCGCCGCCACGGTTGTTGGACATTGCTGAGTGTCTGTCGGTCTTGGAACGACATGGTCACGACGAACCCTAGTCTGTGGAGGGATATCCGTGTACGGGTCAGGTGTTTGGACGCCTGCCGAGACCCCGTCGCGGTTCTATCTCTTATTTTATCTCGTGCAGGCAAGGCGGGCCTGTTCGTCGAATTCGACGCCAGCTCTACAGAGTCGTATATGAACGGCAATGTCCCTCGACATAGCGCTTATCTGGCGTTGGACTTGTTGGCGGTCTTCGTGAAACACAGCACACAATGGCGCACTGTTAAACTTTTCGGCCTTGACGCTGACAGCATGTACGCCCTCCGAGATATCCGCGACAGGATCCCGCAGCTGCTCGACCTTGACATCCGGTCTCAGTACAAGGTCAGCATGGAGAATATTAGCTCCTTCAACGCCCCGCAGCTTGAGAGGTGGTGTTTCTTCTCTTGTGCCCCCGAGGGTTTGGAGGTAGGTCGCCTGCCATTCCAACATCAGCTCACCAAGTTCGAAATGGAGGGTGTTGTTTATAACTCATCCCTGGTCGACGTGCTGCGAGAGTGTCAGCGCTTGGAGGGCTTGAGAGCGCATTTTAGGCTACGGTCACCCCCTGTGGACGCGCGCGTCACTTCACAGGTCACGCACTTGGACTTGAAGGACTTCATCGACGATCTGGCCCTCGTCCACCTCCCGAACCTCTGCCTGCTCGCCATCGGCAATAAAATAGAAAGATCCCTCGCCGTCGTCGTTCCCGCTCTTCTCCGCCTTCTCAAGTACTCTCGATGCCCACTGGGTTCTCTGGAATTGATTAATTGTAACGTGGCGGGACTGACGGGTGTCCTGGAGTTGGTGCCCCTTCTCGGGAAGCTGACAATCACGCTTGGGGGGCTTTTACCCTGCCGCAGCGCGCCCTTCATTGCCGCCTTGGACGAGACTTTGTCGAAGTTGATGACTGACCTGGGAAAAGTGGATTTGGTCCCGAAGCTCGAGCATTTTGGGATCCATGTGAATATGCCGAAGAACACTTTGACGCAGGAAATGACGTTTTTCAAACCCAAGGAGGTAAAGGAGATGCTTTCACGACGGGTTAAGCACAACGGGATGGAATGGTATATCTTCTTCATCTGGGATGTCGTTTACCTCGGAGAGAACCATTGGGGTGATGACGATGACGACGAGGAGTGATACAGTATGACCGGCGATTTTTCTATCCATTCGGGCACATCCCCTGCCCATCTTATTTTACTATTTCAGACCATGTACATATACCCCTTTTAACTACCACCTCCGTATTGCATGTATGATTGCAGTAAATCCTTCAAGGTTATGTTGTTCTCATTTTCACATCGGCCAACATAGGGTTTAATGGGGGGAAAGACGACGGTTTGATGGCGTCAGTCGTTATCCACTGCGTCTGAGGCGGAGTTAGAACAGTCTTGAGGAAAGGAATGACATGGAAGGGAAAGTCGCTCGCCATTCGATGAGGAAAGGTTCCTTCTTTATTTAAAAGATGCTTCGTCTGATCGCGAAGAGAAAACTGTGGCATGGAGGTACATGATGGTGAAGCCATGATATATCGGCAGATGCCGAACACTAGCATCGACTCGCTCCTCGAATCACAGGGCGCCATCCTTGCTCGCTCACTGACGCGTGAATAAAACAAAATCATCGCAAACAGGCTAAGCGCGTG
>QLPD01000938.1:0-22727 GCA_003314085.1 Hymenopellis raphanipes | reverse complement strand
CCTGTTGCGGATTCCAGTTCACTGTTTGATGTTCTGTCTGGAGGGCGCGCTGGTATTGATCTTGAGAACGAGATTCGAAACAAGTATGAGTCGGATCCCGCCTTTCGCGCCATCCTGAAGAAGCCCAAGGATTTCCGAAACTTTGACGTAGAGGACGGCCTCGTTTACATCCGAATGGCCGATGAGCGAAAACTTCTCTGCATTCCTAGTCTATTCCTGAAAGGGAGAAGTATCAGGGAAATTGTAATTGATGAGGCACATTCATTACTTGCTCACCTTGGAAGTCGGAAGACCCTGTTGTACTTGCGAGAGTATGTCTGGTGGAAGACAATGGTCAAGGACGTGGAATCATATTGCAAGACATGTATTACCTGCTCCAAAACGAAGTCGAGCAATCAGAAGCCATATGGACTTCTGCATCCGCTCGGTCCGCCTGTACGACCGTGGGATGTCATTGGTATCGACTTCATGGACCCGTTACCTGTGTCGACGAACAGGGATGGGTCGTTTGACATGCTGGTCGTTATCGTAGACCACTTGACCGGCATGGTTCATCTTGTGCCTGGGCGAATAAATTACAAGGCCCGTGATGTGGCGGAACTGGTCTTCGCGGAGGTGTACAAACACCACGGCCTGCCTAAAGCAATAGTCAGCGACCGCGACACATTGTTCACGAGCACATTTTGGAATCACTTACACAAGTTGATCGGCACGAAGCTCAAGATGTCGAGCGCGTACCATCCGGAAACTGACGGTATGACGGAGCGCGCAAATCGAACCATTGGCCAGATGTTACGGCAATGTATACGACCAGATCAGAAGGACTGGGTCGCACGATTACCTGCAATAGAATTCGCAATTAATCTAGCCCGTTCTGAGACAACAGGATACTCACCGTTTTTCCTGAACTCTGGTAGAGTTCCGAGATCTATGCTGTGGAATTCGGCTGACAAAACCGAATATCCAGCAGTCCGAGTATTTGCGCAGAGGATTAAGCAAGCAGTTATGGCGGCGCACGACAGTATCTTGGAGGCGCGCGTTAAGCAGACACGTGACGCAAACAGGAAAAGAATACCTGTTCCGTTTAGCGAAGGAGACCTGGTGTATATTTCTACAAAGAATATCACCTTTCCCAAGGGATTAGCGCGAAAATTAGTGCCCAAATATATTGGACCTTACCGGATTCTGAAGGATTTCAATAATTCCTCCTTCAAGATCGATATTCCTGCAATTTTGAGTAAACGCGGCGTTCACAACGTGTTTCACGCGTCTTACCTTCGCATACATCACCATAACGACGATAGGCTGTTCCCTGGGCGCGCTGAAAACCAAGTAGCACCGTTTGAGGATATCCAAGGCGAGTGGGCAGTCGACAAGATCCTAACCCATTCTGGAAACGGCGAAAACCTTATGTTCAAGGTTCAATGGAAAGCCGGCGATGCAACTTGGCTCCCTGTGGCGCGAACCGAGCACTTGGACGCGTTACAAGATTATCTTGAGGCGCTGGGAGTTTCCGATGTGTCGCAGTTACGAGATGCTGGTGGAGCAGACACCGCAGACGGAGAGGACGCGCAAGTACTATACGCAAGTGGAATTACATTAGAAACATGTGATGAAGCTGTTCGTGAATATAAATACGAGCAGGGAGAGCAATTAGAGGCAACAAACTCACCAAACGCCCTACTTAGCTCTCCAAATCCCACTTTCCACCATTCAGTTCCATCACTTCCACTTATTCCTCGCAGCATGCATCCCCCTCGTCCACCGACACCGTTTCCCGAGGATCTCCCAACCTCGGCGATGGCTCCGCCGCGCTACACGACGGTGGAACCGGACCAGGTCGATACGACAACACGCCCGTATGGGTTCTTTCACCCAGATTTCTATCGACATGGAGGCGGTTATTCACTACGTCCTCGTGGTGATGGCACTGCTCGCGTTGTGGTTGACGACGCGGCGGTTCAGAGGTGCATCGAGAACAATGAGGATTTGAATGCGAACGGGTATAATCCTCGCGTTCTCCTCGACGACGCGTACTTTCATCTCGCCGACACCTATAACAGTTTGAACCTGGGCGACGGTTTTATCACGGTCAACTTACCTGAGGGTACCATCACTCGCCCTCGCGTCCTAGTCGACTCCACTGCTCTACTCCCATCCGACGACATCATGACCATTGACCTCGACACCATTCCTGAGTCCGCCACCGAATCTTTCTCGTCCGCTGCTGCCGTCGTCGGAGACGCCGATGATGTTGGCTTCGAAATCGATCCTGACGAGAGGCGTGCTCCATCCGTTACTCGTGGTCGTCGTACCACTCGCATGCCCAATGGTCGGTTTCTTCGTCAGCAGCTTGAGCGACAGGACAGAAAGGACTCCATCAACTTCCTCTTGTGGAACGTCGTCGACCAGGTCAAGCGCGAGAAGGAGTGGAAGTTGAAGTGGAAGACTAAGCGAGAGGAGAAGAAGCGCGAGAGGGTGCTGAACCGGCTTGCTAGTGCTCGTGCCACTGCCCGTGGCAGGGACCCGTATTCGAAGAAGCACTTTGACGACGACGACGCGTCGTCAGCTGGGGCTCCGATTGCTAGTGGAAGCGGAAGGCAGGCGCATTTCGGAGGTATTTGATGGAAGACTTCCGATCCAATCACAAGTCTTGGAGGGCGCATGTGACGAACAGGAACGAGTATCTGAATATGGACAGAAGTCTCGACCCATGGACACAGCCACTCGCAGTCTAAACGCGAACGGACGCGTAATGTACTTGTATCTCGTAGCTTCTCGTAGTTTCTTTCATTGCTATCCGTAGTTTATTACTTACTTACTATTACTACTTGCACAGGACTCTGGACTTGTATATATAGTAGCAGACCTCGTGTTAAGTAGCCAGAACAATTTATAACCCATCCCAATCATCTTGACCAGAACCAAACAACCACCAACTTCTTCTTTTACCTCGTGTGGAACTTGACGTGTATCCTCAGTCACGCCAAGCCCACACTAACGTCTGTGCATCAACGGGAAAACAGGAACCAACCGCGTTGATTTTACGTTGTCTCAGAGCATCAATTGGACGCTGTGTAATGAATGTTCCGTCGACCACCGGTACGAAGACAAATGTGCCAAAGAAACCGGCGATGTTGAGTGCCGAATTGATATTCTCAAGGCTTGTGGAGTCAACCTGTCGCAAACATTCCAAGGTGTTTCCGGAGGACGAGCAACTGCGGGTGTCGAAATCAGGAAACCTAACGTTACAGGACTGAGAGCGAACGTACTTGGCACTGTCAACGACCTCGTTATAAAGCTGCTGTATTAGCATGAGCAATCAACATCGTTGTACACGAGACTGTGCGCTCACCTCAGGGATCACATCGTTGTAGGCGTATTGAGATGGCAGGAAGGTCGAACTCGTGATCGCTCCTCTGAACAAGGGTGGAGACGTTTTTCCGTCGTTAGCGATCACCTGCTGCAGGACAGACCCCGCTCCTGTACAGACCGCGTAAGACAACAAGACAGCCCTGCTAGAGATAGAGCACAAACCGGCCGATAAACCCCAAATTGTAACGCGATTTGGATCTCCTCCAAATTTACTAATCTTGGGATACGATGAACGCCGGGTCAATTTAGACAGAAGGAGCTCACCGACATGGGCATTAGTCCATTGTAAGGCGAAGTGTTGGTCAACTGTCAAATACGAGGTCGTCAGCATAGCGTACTTCCGCGAATCATATGATGCAACGCACGTAAGCCGGCATTGAGTGCTCCACCTTCCTTGACTGCTTGACCAGCAAGGAAACCAAAGAGGCCCAGTCGATACTGTATAGTGACAGCGACGATATTGTATCCAGACTCGCGAACAAGATCATCGCCGGGGTCGTTTCCACTTCCGAGAACATAACTATTCAACCGACGTGATTAGCCAACGTTGTACGGACACTGTCATTAGAAAGAACATACCCTCCGCCGTGAATCCAGAAGACGACTGGCAAGAGCTCCGTTACGTTCTCTGGGTTCAAAAGACCCGGTGTAAAGACACTGTTCAAGTCGCGTCACATCGTGTCTTCTTCAATCAAGTATTAGATTTACCTGAGAAAGAGGCAGTCTTCTGAGTTCGCGTCTGCAGCACGCCGATCGACTGTCTCACTGGACTCGGCTCTTGAGCCATCGACGCCAGTGTAGGGGTTAGTGGCAGCCAAGCCCCAGCTCGCTTGCGTACACGCCGGGCGTAACGCGGTTGCGTTCTGAACGTCGGGCACGGTGTCCGGAAGCTGTGGTTCTCGCCACCTCAAAGAGCCTACGGAACGCACGTACTTAAATACAGTGGTATGGGTAGGAATCTACTCACCCACAGGCGGCGCTGCATAGCGCATACCGCGGAAGGCGGAAATATTGGAAGCGAATGCGCCTTGATATCTTGCATAGCCCAAGTCTACAATCGGAGCGGTGTCTTGCCCCAAAGACAAAGGGGAAAACAGGGATAACATCAATAGCAGATAGTACAGCATAAGAGCAGGAGGGCACATCGCCTACAAATCCGATGAGTGTCAGGGTATTTAAGTACTTGAACGCAAATCTTACCTCATTGAACGCTGTCAACTGACTAGTCTGGTTAGCGATCCGAGGAAGCAGACGTAAGAGCTGCCGTTTGCTTTGCGTCGTCCGCGAAGACAGCAGGCCTCAGCCAATAGTAAATGACAATTGAACTGAGTTCAAGTTTGAAGTTGCTTCTTCCTTCTTGTAGAACCATTTGAGGCTTCAACCCGGAAATCAGATCCATGAGAAGTGAACACTTCCAGTAGCATTGCGTGTTCTTTCATTCTGGAAACAACTCCAAGGGGAACACCAGAAGAGAAGGAAAGAAGGATTACTCCTTCAGGAACGCCGGCAATTTGAGTAGACACAAATATCTTCGGCTTCAGATAGATGGCTGGCCCCAAGTCTCTTGGCTCCATGACGAAGACGCTACCATAGGGTAACATCCATGTGCGGTAACCCGCCAGTAGCCAACGTTTGGAACAGTATCTTCGTGATGTCTTGGTTCGTGCCCTTCGCCATGGGCGGAAAACGACGCGCGTGTCGCATCGGACGACGTACTGTTGATACCGTCGCTTTGCTGACCTAACGGCGGGGCGGACGGTTACGATAACCGCGATACAGCCATGACTTTCGCTATACCATTCGAACGTCATTTCAGAGAGGAGAACCAGGGGAGTTATCGCTTGGGCCAGTAGATACGAGGGACATGGGGGAGGTATCCGGCGAGGGAAGATATGACGGTGAGAAGGCTGGCAATGGAACGGGAATGGAGCCCGAGAACCTGAACTTGTAGCTTCATGTCATCCACGATCATTGAAGTCCAGGGAATTGCTCGAGTCTAGGAAACAATCAGGGAATATTGACCGGAGAGATGAGTTGATACAGTTTCAAAACAAGCTTTAAGTATACAATACACGAAGCAAGAAGACGAAGACAACCTCAAAGGAGATTAAGTGAGTACAGGCGTCGATAGTCTCTTTAATTCAAACTTGAGAACGACTATACTGACAATATCGGACCATTCGGTCATAGCACCCATACCTGAAGAAACGAGTAAATCAGTTGACATGGGAAAGTGACGGTAAAATCGTACCAACGTCCCCACAGGCAAGACCTTTACCTATAGGACCAACAACGTTATACTTTATCACATCCCGAACGATGCGCAGATGTTCGGCCGTGAGGGGGTGCTCATACATCAAAGTATTCATCGCAGGGAAAACATAGGTGGGGGTAGTAGGCGCTAGAGCCCGCAGTAGTGAAGTCTGATGTCGTTAGCCAATGTAGCTCAAAGGACCATCCCCGTCGCGAAGCGTACCACCAAATTATCACAGAGGCCATGCGCGATCTTGGATAGGGTGTTGGCAGAGCAGGGCGCTACTAGAACGACGTCCGCCCATCTCCTCAATTCGATGTGTAGTATCGGGTCACCGATATTGAACGAGTCCTTTTAGCGGATCAACGTCGAACTCGCGGTCTCGGAGGGTAATACCGTACAGTCCACTCGTCCTTGTCGGTCCATACTCTAGACCCAGCGGCTTCGACGTCCGACCGTTTGAAGAATGCCAGAGAGGCGGTAGTAGACACGACCTCAACTTTCACTTTGTCATACTGTCAAGAAGAGACATGAGCCGGCAGAAATCAACAGAAAATGATATCAGCAGACATGGAGGAGCTCTTGAACGATCAGTGGAGCCTTGACGGATGCTACACTGCCTGTTGTTAGTAGAAGAACATGCAGGAAGCCGTCTGTTCGCTGGTCTTGAGCAACGAACATGATCGCAAGGTGCCAAGAGGTGTACTGATCACGCGACCAAACTTTCAAATGGCTTGCCGCAGGCATCAGAGAGACAGCAGTACGCTCTGCTCTGGCTCAAACGCTTGTTCATGTGTAGCCTAGCAAGTTGCTGGCAAGCGCAGACGTGAACATGGGCGTATCCTTTCGACCACGATATTATACCGTTAAGCTATGAGTCAGGCTTGCGAGGATATTCCTGCCGTCGCCGTTTGGCACTGAGAGCGCGAAAGAAAATTGCAATAGAGGCTACGACAACAAGATTGAAAGAGACTGACAACCATCTCCACTCCGGACAGCATCTGATGCTGGCTCGAGTAGCGTTCCAACACTGCCTGGGAGACCAAATCTTCACCGGCTGCCCTCTTCCCGTCGGTACAGAGCAGGCCGTAAGCTCTGAGCATCCCGGATTCGGATGTATTCAAGTCTAATCTTGGCTACACGGCCGACAACTATACCTATCCAACTGTATTCAATGCCTATGTGCCGTGATATCAGCATCGCCTCTCAGATCTGAGTTCAACTCAAGAGTCACCGTATGTCGACTTGACGCAACAGCCGTCGCCGTCGTCAGCTCATCCGGCGTAACTTCTGGTTTCGTTTTATTTACTGCAAACTGCATCTCTTCGAGACCGCTGGGCTTCGAGAACTGTTGCCAGAGGCCATGGTCAACAACAGAGTAGAACGTTTGAGGAGAAGTCTTCGAAAGAGAGATGATGATGATAACGGCCGAGGCGTATAGTCCCTGCGGGATGATCAGCACATATTTAAAGAGAATTTGAAGTAGCTACGCACGGAAAAGTGAGGCATAAAGTACTCAAGTTCAAAGCGAACGTCCCCGAGTACACTGTAATCCCCGAGCATTAAGAACAGCTGGTACGAATGAGCTTCATAAAGGCCAGGCCTGAGAGGGGAGATGCATACCCAGAAGAGACAGTAAATCGAGCCGGACTCGACAAGAACCAGCAGTACATTTTCCACCAAGGTCTTCTTTGTCCTTCCCCCGTAAGCAACCTTGATGAACCGCCTGTAGTGCCTAAAGTTCGCATGAGACGGCGATGATTGAGAGGCATATTATTATTAAGACACTCACCAAACTTTATAGGCACAGAGAACTGTCGTGCTGAAATTGGTGACCAGAAGACAGAAGGTGCCCAGCATATTGGTCACTCTCCAGTCGACTTTCCCAGTCAGTATTCCCGTAGCAATCGACGTAGCTGCGGAAGGCAAAATGAGTCCTCCGATTAGAGAGAGAGTGATCACTGGAATAACGCTACCTCCGGTCGCCAGCAAGACCAAGGCGAGATAGGCGCGAACAAAGACATTATCATACCAAATGCACCACGTCCTCCAGACCACCACGGCATCACTGAGAAAATACTGCATTTTGCGATGAGCTTTAGGTCATGGCGAAGTATAAGGCAGACTCACATCGGTACGCCGCAAAATCATGGTGGCTAGAGCAATCCTGGCGCTTCTCGCAATGAGCCATGGGGGATTGTACTCCTCGGCGTCTGACGTCAAAGTAGGAAATTGTATAATGAAGTATTTTGAGTTAAGACAGACATGTGCTGTCGATATGCCGAACATGACGAGCGTCACGATAAAAAGAACAGAGCGAGCGCGAGAGTTGCGCAGACCGCTGTGGCTGAAAACTATGTCGGTGACTGACCATCCGTGGAACCAGTTCAACATACATGAGTAGAACGAGAGATATGAAAGCTGTTATTGCATAAACACCTGGAATATACGTCATGAATCATCACACGCTAGAGCGCAGGTGGAGTTGGAGGTTCACCGTAGGTCCCAGACTCGACATTAGTCTGAATGAGAGAGCCTATGGCCCAATCCGCGTCATGCTTATTGATCAGAGCTGGCATTCTCGACGTTCGGTGGTGTTGAAGCCAGTGCAGTGGAAAGTTAAATTGGGTCCTCGGCGGCTCGACGGTCCCATATTTATACTGTCATCTCCAGAGAGTTACGAGATATGGGTGTCAAGGTGGAATAGAGTTGGGTTAGACCGGTGTTCTATGATTCACCACCTCCATTGCTGGCCGTGCCGACCAGGCGCGGATTAGCACGGCGGTAAGAACGGAAGATCTGTAGTGCAGAGGTGAGTAGCGGATGCGGCGGCTTAACAGCCAAGACCATTGAGATTTGCGCTGGACGGCTAGGAAAGCGGATCTGGCGAAATCGAATACATGAACCACGGGTTGGGAATGTATTGTCGACAGCATCATGACGTCGACGCTGCTCACTGATTACTGTAGAGCTGTAAATCTGGAGCACTGGATCAATCACACAAGGTAGGAGTGCTGATACCTTTGGTTGAACCAGCAACCAGAAACAATGTATGTAGTGGGCCAAGTGGAAGGCTTCGACAGCAGTTGATCATCAAAGCGTATAACGCAAAGCAATGATTTGGCCTGTTATGTGCGGGCAGCCTGGGAAGATTCTCTTGGGTTGTTAATCACCAAACTGTAGTAGAGGTATCAGCGAAGAAGTCACCGTCTGACCCTTGCCTGGAGACTCCGACTGCTGAGAAGAGCGAATTCATTTAGTAGAATATCCTTTACGTTAGTCTTCGGGAGGTGGAGCTCTGAAATTTGAATGTTCAAACCAAGTATAGAACAGCTTCGGTTGGGATGCCGAGGCGACGACCGCGGGGTAAAGCGGGTAGTCTCCGAGGTATCTGCTCAGAGAATGTTCACTGAGGGACATTCCGGCACAGTCCAAAGGACGAAGCAAAAGGAGCATGGTGGCGAGAAATAAAGCGTGTTGGTATCACGTGGCCTGCTCGATCTCTACCTCGTGTCAACGACGTTTCTTCTGTTAGAACGATTTGCCGCTACATCGCTGGTTTCTACGGGACGAACTACTCTGGTGCTGGCTGACTCTCGTACACGTGAACGCCCCGTAGCTGGTTGGCCTTGGTGGTATACGCATGCAACCAGTGCCCTGTGCGTACTCTGCAACACTCGACAACGCAGGCGCCCTCTGAGTCTATGTCTCCGACCAGAGATAGCTTTGCAATGCCCCCAAACTGTTGAATCGGCTAGACCGTAATCTGAGAGCCTCTTTTGATCCTTTTGGGACACTCGCGTTCCATCTTATACACATCAGTCAACTGGTGCCAGAATAAATTCCAATAGGATACATACCTTTTCCGACACGCGCAGAAACTTTCGCCTTTGAGGTAGTGAATCTTCGAGGATGGCAAACAGAGATACTTCCCATGATCTATGCCACCTCGTGCATTCATCTGTAACATCAACAATGCAATGGAAGATGTACGTTACCCTTGAATTCGCTGATGGACACCTTCCCTACTGCACAGCGTCACCTGCGGCTATGTTCACGCATTTCTGTTTCACCGGACTGACAGCCATCCTGATTCCTTAGCTCAATAAAAGGATGCTAGTCTCTGCCTTGTTTCCTCACAGTCGACGTAATCCTTTCAGATGACCCTGTTTTTCATCCTTGCCCTCTTGGCTACCTTTCATGTCGGCCAGTCACTTGTCGTAGACTCGCTTACAGCGCGACAGATAGGCAAGAACTTCACTATTTTGCCCTTGGGCGGTACGTCCCACTACATGATCTTGGCCGCCCTCATCCTCATCTTCATAGACTCGATTACATTTGGTGTGGGGAGCTCCGATGGCAATGGCTACCGTAACGACCTCCATAGTCTCCTCGATGCCCGCCTCAACACAGTCAACATGATTGGCTCTATCAAATCGGGTACCATGGCCGACAACGACAATGAAGGTCACAGCGGTTTCATCATCTCCCAAATCGCGACAAATGCCGCAGTAGCATCGTCTCTGGCACTGCATCCCAATGTCGTGCTCCTCCACATTGGCACGAACGATATGAATCGAAATACGGATGTTGGGAACGCGCCTGCCCGGCTGGGAAGCCTCATCGATCAGATCTTCACAGCGAGCCCGGATGCTGTGGTTATCGTTGCCCAGATCATCATGTCGACGTCGAACACTACTCAGTCCCGCATTGCTGATTACAATGCTGCAATTCCGTCTGTTGTCGCTGCACGGCAGCTTGCGGGCAAGAAGGTGCTGGCGGTGAATATGGGGAATCTTCTTACTGCGGGGGATATGACGGATACTTTGCATCCCAACGACCAAGGCTATGTCAAGATGGCAAACGCATGGTCGGCGGGATTGCAGACTGCCAGTATTCTAGGCCTCTTCTGAGTAGCGTCATCGACTCGTTTTGAGGTAGTGGGTTGAGGTTTGCTATATGATTATGTTCAATTTACTCGTCACGGTCGCGAGAGCGCGCTCGGTGGGTGTGCTTGAGTACACGTGAGAGTAGATAGTGATCGCGTTTCGATCGCGACCTATTCCGAATTGAGGCTTTCCTTTTCCCATCACCACCACGTTGTTCCTTTCATGTCTGTCTCTTCATTGGTTCTCAAGGCGCAAAAGAAAGCCTTAAGAAAATCTGTGACGACAACCTTGAAAACTTTATCCGCATCCTCAATCGAAGAGCAATGTATGCGGCGTCGCCCGAGTCACACCTACATCTCACCGATATTGCTCAGCCAACGCCGTACGAGATCGGATCCTCGCACTGCCCTCTTTCCGTCAATGTAGGACTGTGAGCTGCTATCTCAGCATGCCCTCTGGAGAACTCGATACGTCTTCTCTCGTTAGAGAGATCCTCAACCTTGGTCAGTAATACCCAGTACTTATTTGTAGTATTTCATTCTATGTTGTTACTAGGCAAGCAACTCTACGTGCCTAAAATTGACGCTTCTTCACTCGGGGAAAGCAAAATGAGTCTTCTCAGGATTCACGACCAGGCTGATTTGGACGACATCCCGAAGGGATTGTGGGGTATCCCAGATCCTTCCGATACGTGGAATGGTGTCGCAAGACAGAACGGTACGTTTGATATTCAAACCAAGGAGCCAGATCTCTGACACGTATAAGCTCTCGAGGTGGACTTGGATCTTATTTTGGTACCAGGTCAAAGCTACGCACGTGCGCCCGAGCAGGCAGACTGAATCTCTGTAGGTGTGGCCTTTGATCATTCTCGCTCCCGGTTAGGACATGGGAAAGGATATTATGATCGCTTCATTGCTTCTTACACTGCTTCTGGACATCCAAAACCTCTCCTCGGTGTGTGCCTCCGACTAATCATCAGCATCTCTTTGATTCCTGGTCACTGATGAACAGTCGCACTGTCGTTACGAGAGCAGCTTCTCCGCGTGAACGAGATTCCGGTGGGAGAGACTGACTGGAAGATGGATGCAATAGTGACTCCAGATACAATCGTCGATTCATGAAGCGAGCGGATTTCAGACGTTCAACCGTCGGACCGTACTGGACTCCGGATCTTAATATGCCCGGATAACATTTGATTCGTTGTAGCCATGGCGTATGGAACAGTAGGGAGAACCAGGAATCTGACCCATCATTGGTCGCAACTATGTGCACCACCTCGATAAAATATCATGGCAAGGATACAGATTACAATGTGACATACATAGTATCAATAAATAATCAGCTCTATAAAATATGTACTAGCAATAAAGGAATTCTATGGTGGTGATTAGAAGGACGAGGTAGAGTAGTCGACAAGCTTCTTTCGATTATTAGTTGGTCAGACCGTGTGATAATATAGCCGTGATGGATCAGTCGAACGTTAGTGCATTTGCGCATTCAACGAGGTCCCATAGAGGATCGGACTTGATTCAATTGAGCGGCTGTAAGACGCTGCTTCAGACAACAACTGTCATAGGAGAAGAGCGAACGTACCAATAAACGGAGCACCCGGCGCCAAGGCGGTCATCACCCGGATGATAGCGTTCAGCAATGCCACAGGCTCTTCCTGCGATAAGTTCGATATCTCCCTGAGGAGGAATTGACATGCGCGCCCCCAGACAACCTGCCAGCGCCTGATTAGTGCCCAAGTACACAGTCCACGAGCTCACTTACCCCAAGAACAGCGTCGACGAATGGCGCACGCGTATTCAGGAGCTGTACAATCTCGCGAACAGCAGTCACCATGCGCGGACGCGACGCCGGGTTGGCCGAAACAACGGGCATATGCAGCGCGAGGACTGCAGCTTGTGCCAAGGAATGCACAAAGACACTAGCCGATGGAGAAGGTATAGCGTTGACGGGCGGCAAGTTCTGAAGGAACTTTTCGAGTACGGCGGAAAACGAGTTGAACTGAGAGAAGAAACGACTGGCGTCTCGCTGTGGGGTCTCTACGAGAAAACGCGTCACACCATCAAATTGAAGACGAAAGAACTAGCCCTTACGCGAATGGTATCGCTCTCCCAATCGGCCGGCTTGCTCGAAGAGCAGCGATGCCTTGACCTCGATCGCCAGGAGAGAGTTTCCGTAATCCGAGTCACCAGCTAGGAACTTCTGGATAGTGTATGTGGTCCGTGGATGCAACTGAGAGATCTAACAGATTCCACTCAGTTCTCAACCTCTCGAGACGAAGGGGTCCTACAGACCTCAGCATACTGCGTCATCTCCAATGGCCAAGGCGCGTCAATTCGCGAGCCCTCCATATCGAGCGAAAAGTTCGACGCCGATCCATCCGCCGCGGTCCAGCAATTGTTCAACATGAACACCGTCCACATGCCGTTGATCCTCTCACCTTCGGCAACAAAGTCGTTGCTCGTCGGATTGAACTTGTGGAGCCTCGCGCTCAGCACCAGGGCCGCCGCTGCACTGGTATGATACTTGCCCTCCAAGATCTTGCCAGCCCGGAAAAAGTACTGCGCAACAAGTACTTCAGCTTGGATGTACTGGATGACGCCGTACGGATGAGAAACCGAACTGGCCAAGCCTTGGGCAGTGTTCTGCACGACGTCGGCAAGACACGTGTTTTCGTAAGCGTGCACTTCTGGAGATGGCGAGAGGTGTATGCCCCACAACAGTGCTGCTAGATGAAGGGCGGGGATCGGACGGTCTACGGGGTTGGTGCTGGGGCTCAACATGGCCTGCGTGAATCTAGACACATCCAGGAAAAATCCAAGATTGTAACACTGAGACAGGAAGGACTGCAACCTGAGGAGGGTGGCTTAGAGGTACGTCACTCTGTAAAGAACGAAGACTTCGTACATGGCGTGTTGAGTCGGCAATGGGAGACTCTAAAGAAGTGAGATGGTTTATCAACGTCAGTCATCACGAGGATTGCGAACTAACCAGTGTCTGCGTGCCTGGAGATTCGCTTGGAAAATATGTGCACAGCCAAGATGAGGAGACTAACCTTGAGATTGTGAGTATGGTTGCGAAAGTATAATGGGAATAACATCTGATTGCTGAATTTGGCCTGGATTTTCGAGCTCTTGAATCCTCCTCTCGACAGCGGCAATCTGATCCTCCAAGACTTGAGTCTTGGTCACTCCTCTGCCAGCGTACTCGCAGTCGTGAAAGATTTCAGAGGTTTCGCATTGACTGCAAGAAGGCTTTTTGCCATCACAACGCTAATGTCGCGTCAGACAAAAGAACTCGACGATTGAGAGACGATCTTACGATCTTTCTGTGTCTGTCAAAAAGCTCAGTGGTAAAACAACGCGATTGGGAAAAAAAGAGAATCTGACCTGCAATTCAAACACGCGCCTCCTTTGGAGAGCTGAGGGGAACGCGAAGAAGAGTTACCACGACGAGAAGTAGTATGCATAATGCTTGAGATGATTTCGACGCAATCTAGCAGATCTCTTATAACACGCGAACGGCGCTCGAGGACGGACGAGGCTAAATGCACGGACGCTACGGAAGTTTGACGCGTCATTATCTGTTGTCACCTGCCCTGGTGAAACTATTATGGCGTTGAACGTACTGCAGAAGCGTTCTTCTCAAGGCACGGCGTCCACGGAGGACTGACGCGACCCCAGTAGGTATTGCCGACCGATCGCCGTGGCGGACTGCGCTCACAGCCATCCCGCCGCTTCAATTACTGCTTTCCCTTTCCGTGTTCGCGGGTATACGGAAAGCGTCGAAATCCGCCTATATTTGGTGTATCAAGAGGAAACAGCCGTCCTGACGCGTACTGAGGATCGCTGTTCTAAAGGGTAGACAAAATAGGAAATCCGCTCTTCAATGATGGCGCCGAGTCACTTTGACGCATCTCCGTGCATCAACTGGACTGGATGTGTTTCTCGGGAAAATCTCCAACTGGCTGGCAACGGGTCGTTAGTGACATTGCTCGATAAAACACGAAGCGCGAACGGCGCAGGGCATCTAGCTTTAGTTGAACGGTAAGCGCTCATTGTATGATTGCGACGAGGACGTACCAAACAGTCAATTAATCAAGGTCAACTCTGCTCCTCCCATCGTTCGTATTTGCCCGATTGGAGGCTCTTTGCATAAGTATCCCCGATTGTAGTGCAGACCGCGTCCAGGTCATCCAACGCAGTGAATAACGCGTCGAGTGAAGACAAATCATCTACGTAAGGTTAGATTATGGCCGCGATATAAGAATTGATCACGCACTGTACATCTGGATACGGACGTGTATAAAGTTTTCAGAGGGATGTGGAACACTATTCTAGAATGAGAGACGGTTAACGGCCGTACTGCCAACACACCTGTAACCGCAAAATTCAACGTTTGGGCTGAAGAGTGGGTCAATCTCAACGTCGTGCGTGTGTCGCAAAACGTACTTTTTCATGAGTATCCAGCGAAGAGCATTGCCGATCGTATGGGATTCATCGTGTATTCTGAATGTCGCGCACGACTCATCTGGCGATGTTCCGGGGACCTAATCGAGCTCATTTCACAGGCCAAATGGTAAGCGTGAACGACTGCCTACTATCTGGACTTTTGGGATTGATGCTGACATGAAGAAAATCTGACAAATTCACGAACAATGGTTCAACAAATTCCGTCAAGTTGCCTACCGTTCGTCCCTTCACTTTGGTTATTGGATCTGTTAGGGGAAACAATAGGAAGAAAGCAGAAGCAGGGAAGAGAAGGAGGAGGTTCGATCAGAAAGGAAAGGTGTGACAAACTCTGATTGTGACCTGCAAGCCGATGTTGTGACACAAGTGATCGCTTCCGACTATTGTGTGTCCTGACTTTGTATACCAGTTCGGGTCAGGTTCGGGTCAGTTATAAAGTATCATGCTTCGGTGGAATGAAGAACTCATCCGCCTCCATTTCTTTCACCTTTCCACACTTATTTTCTCAATAATACAAGGCTGGACCTCGAGCCCCGGTGGACTCTTGCTTCATTTTCACGATTAATACCATCATGCAATCTACACGACCCACTCTTCCCTCTCTGCGTAGCTTGGATCTGCTACCTACGACCAACACTTGCGAATCCCAAACAGTACGTTTTTACTCCCTTTCACTTTCTTTGTCTAAACCAACCCCCAGCATTCACGCCCCGCTCCGAATTACGGTTACACCAAGCAACGACAGTTATCCATCTCCTCTTCCACGTCGTCACGTACCCCTTCTCCGCCACCCCAGCCGGCCTCAGATCAAGTGAGCCTGCTCCCTTGCCTGATGGAAGACGCCAATGCCGTCGTCTTTGTACCACCATCGATCCCCGGCCAACCGCGTCCGGAAGCCTTGCTTCTCGTTGGCCCAGCCATGCAGCCTTTCCGCAACCCTCAACGTCCCTTGGCGAAGGGCGCTAGGGTGCACCCATATCGGATGGTTCGCGCATCATCCTCTCGGAAGTCGTTGAACGCGTAGGAAAAAAATGGAGCTTGGAGAACATCCACAGACACTTATGCATTCAACTTTTGTAGCACTTATCATCCTTGTATCCCTCACTGTAGCATTGCCTGGGTCGGCATGGATGGCCCTCTACTTATTTGTACTTTATACGGGTTAATCGTCACGAACATGTATACGTAGCTTAGACGCGCTGCAAGCATCATCTTCACATTTAACGCTTGGAAGAATGACGCTGGAGTGAAGCTAATCGGCCGAGGTATTTCTGTCTCACGTGATACGAACGCGTTTTGTTTCGCGAAGCCTAGTCATCGCCTGGTCGTCGCACTCAGTACTCAGCACTGGCAGACTCAATCCTCAGTCGGAAGACGCATTACACGTCTGTCATCATCATCGTCAATAGCGACGATATAAACGACCTCAAGCCATAAAAATGAAACAGGCAGTCATGCGTTTCTAAAAACTAACTGACACTTCTACGATACTACTCAACAGTTCTTTTCTTAAATCAATAGCTGTTTACATGGAAAATATATCCATAGTGCCCTGAAAGCATTCGGTCATGAAAACCGGGTATAAAGTGCCAACAAGCGCATAACTTGAATCTTCCTCGAGATTATACCCTCCTTCACCTCCACAGTTTGAATCGCTTTCCGGGAGGAAAGGATGGCAGCCATTTTGATAGTGGCATCCTCCGTGGGTTCCGCTTGCAGATTATGCAACCTAAGCCACCTAAGGTTTGGCAGTAGTACACCATTACTCTCTGTTGGAGAGATGATGAGGCTTTCCAGAAGCGCACTCGGAATCTCGCCCCGAAGCCACAAACCAAAGCCGCTGACGTTGGGCGCTTCCCGTAGCCAGGTAATGAAAGCACTGCATACTGCCAAATTGGAGAGGATGTCCATATTGAGGTATATGAAAAGGCTTGAGAGATTCTGCATGACCGTGGAAGCTGCAGGGAATATGAGCTTGTCACACAGTTGGTTGGGGTAGTAACGGAAAACCAATTCTTTGAGTGCGGGTGTGTTGAACATTGGTAAAGCCGTCGCTAATCCAAAAGGATTAGAGGTTGCTAGGACAAGGTGCGTAAGCCTCTGGAGAGATAACGGAGAAGTCATTCTTGTATCGGCGATACCACGAATGGTTAGCCGCTCCAACTTGGACATTGACTGTAAACGTGCACCCTCAGTCACCGTAAGAAGCTCTAGTACACAATGATAGGCCGTAATCTTTGCCCACGGAAGGCCAGGGGAGCTGATTAAATCCTCACTCCAGACCCGAACGTCTCTCAGGCGGGGCGCAAGTCGAAATGGTTCTTCCACTGGCCCGGCGAAAGATCGACTAGAAGCAGGATGGATATCCAATGTCTCCAAACGTTCGAAGCACATGGTAGATAACATGGAAACGAGGTAAGGATCTGCATCAAACCGGAGACATGACCACCGCGTTGCGCTGACTTGCAGTGTAATGGAAATAGTTGACAGCTTAATGTCTGCGGTGAGGTCGCCGTCACATCGCAGGAAAACACAAATACTGGAGTCTTTCGAGCGGGAAAGGAATAAGGCAAGGTTGAAAGCAAACTTTGCGGTCTGCGTGCTTTGAGTAGAGCGCGGTAGCGTGCATGTGAGGATGGACCATAGAGAGGGCAACGATATCGCGAGTCTGCGCCAACAGGAAGATACATGAGAGAGCATCCAAGGAGCGTTTCTGGCGTTCAAGGACGAATAATGTCGGGAAATGGGGTGATCAAAATCAGCCCAGCGGGGAACGCAATGGGAGAAGATTTCGCGCAGAACGTCGTCGGGCAATGATCGAACGGGATGAAGAAGCTTTCGGGCATCATCTAGATGCATTTGGAGTTTCTCCCGCTCCTCGACCAATGCTTGTAAACGGTTACGCAGCAGAGCGATCTTTTCATCGTATTGGCAGAGCATAGGAGGCGCGTCCTGGAGTAAAGCCTTTAACGCGACTTTTTCGGCATCACAAGGGGCCTCATTGGCTTTGAGAAGCGCCTCGACGCGTTCTTGTCTGGCCGGCTGCAGCGTTTTGGGGGAGAAAGAGGATTCCCCACAGGAATGGCATGGTTTGGGGAACATTGTCGTTATTCCTAGTCCTCGGGGTGAACTTTCGTATAATTATTCAAAGCAGCGCGATAAAAAATACCTAGAGAGCGTGTTTTCCACTGAACAAGTCAAAGGCTGATGAGTCTGGGAGCTGGCTGAGGAAGCAAGAAACTTAAAGACTGGAAAGAAATCTCTCCGGCGTGTTCGGTCCGGGTTCAACGATACCGTGACCCTGGATGCCTGGACCTTACGCCCACTTGCCCGCTACAAACTATCGAATCGCATACACTAGAAATTCCTAAACATATTATCCTCATGCGCTCTCATAACCTAGTGGTTAGTGGCACAAAAGCCGAGGCGCATACCCCCCTCGGCCATATATGTGAGCTGCAGCCTCGCCGTTAGTAGGTTCAACTTTCGGCGATCCGGTCCGAGTTATTTTTCTTCCTCCACCATCACCTTGTCGAGCCCTTTATTCGAGGACTGTGCTCAGAATGTGTGCTGCGTGAACCTCCTTTCCGCCATACTCTCTGCATCATTTTATTTTGACTCATGGACGTGCCAGTGGCTTGCTGTTACGACTTCCACAATGACACCTTCCTTTAACGTTCTTCACGCTCCCTTCCATATTCAAGGTCAGCTTTACGACAGTCATAATCCCATAATCCCGGTGCTAAATTCCTCCCAGTGTCTGCCTATCATGTCATACGTTTGCCTGCCTATTCCCGGCAAGATTGAACTCCTAGTAAGTTAATGAAGCATCGCGCCTCGCGAATCAGAATCATGACCCAGCATGGAACTGCGGAATGCGTTAAACCGAACTAGTACTATTTCTGTCGTACGCATCATCGAATTCAGCGTCTCTTGTCCGCGCGGTATTGCGCCACCATCGACGCGATCTGTGGGTCCATATATATTTCGCCATATGGACCGGCCAGTGCGGGAACGTCACTTTTCCCGGCGGCATAGTAATCGGAACGACGAATGGGATTGGAGTCGGTTAGCGATCCACCCAATCACGGTGTACGGTGGGTTCAAGTTAATCATGTCTGTGTGTCCGAGACTGTTGGAACGAGAGCCTTCGGGCTGCTCGGACAACCCGCTAGTGCTGCGTAGCGCAGCCTAGTACGAGTCACTTTGACTCACAGACTTTACTGACTCCTTATGAGTCACGGACTTTCGTATATATAAACTCATTGTATTCGCACTGTAATAACAATTCTTTTACCCGCATGATCACAACTATACGTACACAAGATTTAGTGTACTCGTTCATATTCTACGCAATCAGTCCGGACGTTCACCGCGTCCGTCACACCACCTAGTACTATCTGCGCCAACAGGTTATGGGCCCCGGCCTTTAACACTGATTCCGTAGAAGTCTAATACATATCACATTCACATTCACACGAAACCACACCATAACACGATCCTCACACGTACACCACGATGGCAGACTCCAGCTCATCATCATACCGAATCGAGCACCTGAACGATACCAACTACATCCCGTGGAAGCGACGAATTGTCGCGATTCTCCGTGACAAAGATCTTCTTGACTATGTCGATGGAACCACGCAGGAACCGGTCCCAGCAGATCCCAATGCAATCACTTCAACCGAGGAAACGGCCATCAAGGAATGGAAAAAGAAGGATGGGAAAGCACAGAGTCAGATAGAACTCGCGCTAGGGGACAGTCAGATGGTACATATCTCGGGCGCAAAGACAGCCGCCGAGATGTGGAGTCAACTTAGAACGGTGAAGGAAATGAGAGGTTACCTAGGTGTCATGTCGTATCGACGCAAGCTTTATCGGACCGTTGCAGACGACTCAACGGATATACCGACTCACATCACTGAACTCCGTGAGATCAAGGACCAGCTCGCCATTATGGGTTTGAGCATATCGGATGTTGAATTCCTAATCGTCCTGATTACATCGCTACCCGAATCGTGGGACAACTTCACGACCACACATCTAGGAACCCATAGTATCAACACGATCACACCGCCGAGTACTGGAAGTACGTCGAGCACCACGTCTACGAGCCCCCAAGTCATCTCATCATTTGAACTCATCGCCTTGATTCTTGATGAAGATCGCCGTAGAAAAGAGAAGTCTGGTGAAGCTGCAGGAGGCACATCAGCAATGTTTGCCAAGAACGGTAAGCACACCCACAAGAAGGACGAATCGGACCCGAGCTGCTTCAATTGCGGCAAGCGAGGTCATATGTCCAGGGATTGTTGGGCCAAGGGCGGCGGAATGGAAGGAAAAGGGCCGAGAGGAAAAGGAAAGGGAAAAGGAAAGAAGGATGGGAAACACGCGTCAAATGTAACCACTCACCAGTCCAGCGATGACAAGAGTCATCAGTGTTCCGCTTTCACGGCCTCCGACAAGCCCCACTTCGACGCGCGCCTATCGCGAGACGCGTGGTTAGCCGATTCCGGAACCACGACACACATAGCCAACAATCGTGCGTTCTTCAAGACATTCGAACCAATCACCGGCGAATCAATCACAGGCCTCGGAGACAGCAGCATACAAGCCGTCGGTCGCGGTACAGTAGTTCTTGAGGACTATATTAATGGTCAGCGAGTAACCTCAGAGTTACGGAATGCGCTGTACGCACCTGATGCAATAAACAATCTGTTATCTATTTCCCGTGTTGATGACGCTGGCGGATCTGTTACCTTTGAGAACGGCAAAGTCTTGGTAAAGTCGAAGTCAGGTCATGTCATGATAGACGGCAAAAAGAAGTACCGATTATACTGGCTGAATGCACGAGCTCAGCAGTCTACACACAGCGCGCATATCGCAACCGCGCCAGAAGAGAATACCTGGGATGCTTGGCACCGAAAGTTCGGTCACGTCTCTAAATCCGCGTTAGAACTCCTTGTCAAAAACGGCGCTGTTGAAGGACTTACTCTTGATCCTAACAGTGCACCAGCAGATAATTGTGAGGCCTGCATCCAAGCGAAAGCACACCGCGCATCATTCCCACACGAATCGCCTCGAAAAGCCGACAGTCCCGGCGAGGGCACCCACAGCGACCTCTGGGGCCCAGCACGCGTCAAATCCACCGAAGGAAACCATTACTACATTTCGTTTACAGATGATGCGAGTCGCCGCATGACAGTCTTGTTCCTTAAGTCGAAAGATCAGGCGAAAACCCGCGTTATTGAACACATCGAGTGGCTAGAACGCCAGCACAATTACCGCCTCAAATGGATTCGCGTTGACGAAGGAAAAGAGTATTTGAATCAAGCTCTAAAGAGTGAGTTAGCATCACGCGGTATTGAGATACACGCGACCGCACCTTACTCCCCGTCACAGAACGGTGTTTCAGAACGCCTTAATCGAACGCTTCTCGAGCTTGCGAGAGCAATGCTACTCGCAAAGAACCTCCCTGGCAGCCTCTGGGAGCATGCGGTCACTCACGCGGCCTATATCCGAAATCGGTCAGCTACAAAGGCATTGCCCAAAGGAATCACACCACACGAGGCCTTCACAGGTGAGAAACCAGACGTTTCGCACTTCCAAGAGTTCGGATCCGATGTGTGGATATTCCGGGAGGATGTCAAGAAGTTGTCGAAACTCGAAGCTCGGGCACAGAAACAGATCTTTGTCGGATTCGAAGATGGCCCCAAAGCGATCCGATACTATGACCGTAGGACACACCGAGTCAAAATTTCAAGAAATTATCGATTTGCAGATCCCGAGAAAGTACAAGTACTCGAGGAAGAGCACCGACGACCGGCTGAGGGGGAGTCAGATACTTCCACCCAATCGTCGGCGCCATCATCGCGGTCTACATCACCGACACCATCTGCATCATCATCAGAATCGAAGAAGACATCAGTGAAATCAGAACACTCACCATCACCAGTTCCAGCACCATCACATCCAGATCCACCACCAGACACACCCAAGTCAACACCCAAGCTCGAGACTGAGTACAGTCCAAAACCGAACACACTGAACACGATCCCATCACGCATTCTCACTCGTCCTATCAGAGACGTCAACTATCGACAATTCGGAAACCCGGACGCACGCTTACCAAAAGGAGACCGTCCGAATCGCGGTTCTGAGCATCATGCGTCTGAAGCAGTCGATGATGAGAATTTTGCACACTATGCATACCGCGTATCAGTCGGAGACTTGGCGAGTGGAAATCCAGACTTACCTCAAAGTGTTGAGGAAGCGCGTCGATCACCCGCATGGCCAGAATGGCAACGCGCCATTGAAACAGAGCTCGGAACACTGAGAAGAATGGGCACTTGGGAACTCGAAGAATGTCCCAAAGATAGGAAGCCCGTCGGCTGTCGATGGGTATTTGATCTAAAAACAGATCAACAAGGGAACATTGTGAAGTACAAGGCAAGACTTGTCGCGAAAGGATACTCACAAATTCCCGGCATGGATTACTCGGAAACATTCTCACCCGTTGTTCGACTAGAATCCCTTCGCGCCTTACTGGCAATCGCCGCCGTCGAAGACCTCGAAATGAAACAACTCGACGTCAAGGGAGCATATCTGAACGGCGAACTCGAAGAAGAAGTCTATATGGCGCAGCCGCCAGGATTTGACGATGGCAGCGGACGGGTATGCCACCTACAAAAGACGCTTTATGGCCTAAAGCAGTCAGGTCGCGAGTGGAAT
>QLPD01000934.1:0-33641 GCA_003314085.1 Hymenopellis raphanipes | reverse complement strand
GTTGTCTGACGGAGAGACTGGTACGATTCACAATGGCGGTAACTTCCAGGCCATGGCAGTCACAAATGCCATGGAGAAGACCCGGCTTAGTCTTCATCACCTTGGCAAGATAATGTTCGCCCAATGTGCGGAGCTCGTCGACCCTTCTATGAATCGCGGCCTCCCACCATCACTTGCCGCCACGGACCCATCCTTGAACTATCACGGAAAGGGCATCGACATCTCCACTGCCGCTTATGTCGCTGAGCTCGGCTACCTCGCCAATCCCGTGTCGACTCATATCCAATCGGCCGAGATGCACAATCAAGCTGTCAAGTATGTGTGCATCTTCCGCTACTAGTGTGTATGGATCTAACTCTTGGCTTCACAGCTCTTTGGCGTTGATTTCCGCGCGCGCTACGATCAACTCGCTTGAGACGTTGTCCATTCTTATGGCGTCTTATCTGTATCTCATATGTCAAGGTTAGCTGATTCACACTGTCATCAAGCCTAATCGTTTAAATCGGCCCAGCATACGATCTCCGCGCACTCCAGGAAGAACTATACGCGGGTGCACGCGCTATAGTCAAAGAGGAACTCGCAAGTCTTTTCACCGGCACGCTCTCGCAAGCCGACCTCGAGTTACTCACAAAGAAGGTGTCGAGAGCGATCATTGACAGCCTGGATGAGACAACGACCATGGATGCACCAGAGCGAATGGTGAAGGTGGCCGCTTCGAGTTCTACCGAGCTGGTGGACTTCTTCACCGAATGCTCGTTCACCTGCGACTCGATGAACGCGGGCATCGCGCTATCGTACATTCCTCGCTTCCGGTCTAGTGTGGCCACCAAGGCGACAGCGCTCATCGACCAGCTCCGGAGGGCGTATCTCCTGGGAGAGCGCGGACCTGCGCCTGCGAGCAAGTACCTGAAGAAAACACGGCCGCTCTACGAGTTTGTCCGACTGACCTTGGGGATTCGTATGCATGGTTCGGAGAACTACCACCGGTTTGCCAACGGTCATGGTTTCGATGAGGCTACTACCGGGCAGAGTGTCTCTCTTATCCATGAAGTGAGTTTTCACGATTAGTGATTCCGAACTTTAAACTGACCGTCGTGCTTAGGCCATTCGTGATGGGAAAATGCAGTCTGTCGTTGTCAGCATGCTTTCTTGACTGTTTTTTTTAACGGATTGAGTAATTTATTGAATACGCGACTGCACCTGTATTTATCTCATTCGTTCCTTTTCATAGTACATTACACTGTAGACTAGATCACAATCGAATAAGTAGTAGAAGCCGACGAAACATGAGTAATAGATCATTGACAGACTAATTTTCTTGCGAGAACAAACCGGAGACCTTCTTGTATTGGTGGGGGTTTAGTTGGAAAGTTCACACGCGTCGGAAGTGGCGCAAAAGCAGAACAAGTCATGTTCGAACTACAACCAGTACAAGACGAGGCTGAGGAGAACGGAATTTCATTGGATGTTGACTTCGACTGAGGAGGCATCATGTACAGTAGCAGCGCGCGTTGAACACGATGAAGAGTTATCCGTTGTCATTTCTGAAGAAGCAGCTCTTTCTGGCTTAGGCGAGACGGGATTGGGTGAAGGCGGGCTAGAGAATAGTGACGCGGTACTGTCGCGTGGCGTGATACGTGGAGCAAAGTCAAGGTTGCTCTTGTAGCCTTTGAGGAGGTCGATGCGACGTGGGTGGGCATCTAGCCCGAATACGGCGCCTCTCTACAAAGGCGGTAAGAGTTGTGTGGATGGAATGAGCACAAGCGGGTCACACGAACATCGATGTTATCCTTTTCTTGCTTCTCGAGGAGCACTTTGAACGCACGGCGGTTGCGTTTGATGATCTGGATAAGAACATAGATAGAAAGAACAGTCATGGCGAGGGCAATGGGGATGATACAGCCGAGCGTGATAGCGAGGCTTTTCTCCATGATCGCGGTCGGGAACGCGTTTAGTTTATATGGACAGTCGATCGTTCGCGATTCGCGTTGTGTTTACGTATGCGTCTATAGCATGGTTGACGGGGATGAAGTGGTCCACGAGAGAACACCAATTGGGTAATAATCCTGAATGGGGAATGAACGTTAATGAACAGAGACTATCACTGGGGGAAAGCGGTTGCAAAACTCAAAAAGGAACTCCGCCGTTACTTTGCAAGCGGCGTCCACGTGGCACACGCCGCCCTTCTCAAAACCTTCATTACGACACATTCTACGGCTGCCCCTCGTTTCAAATGTCTCTAGATCTCTCAGCTATTGCACCTCTGGTCAGGGAGATTCTCACCCGGCCGGAGACAGATTTGTCGACGATCACCGCTCGGGGTGTTCGAAAGCAGTTGCCTGAATTAGACGAGTCGCTGACGCCCAGCTTTCTAAAGGAGAATAAGGAAGAACTCGAGGAAATCATAGCCGCCGAATTCGAGCGTATCAGCCCAAATGGAGGCAGTGGCTCAGACGAGGGACAGGAGGAGGATGACGAGGAAGAACGGACCCACAAACGCAAACGTGACGAGTCTGATGGCGAAGAGGAGGATGAAGACGAGAACGACGACGACGACGATGAAGGGGCTTCGCCTAAAAAGAAGCCAAAGAAAGCAGCCCCAAAGAAGGCGTCACCAAGGAAGTCCGAGGTCCTCAGTGACGCGGAACTTGCCCGCCAGCTCTCTCATGAAATAAACGGCCGCGAACGGAGGAGCACGGCCCGCGGTGGAAAGAAGGTTAACGGCGCCGCCAAACCCAAGCGTGGCGGGAGAACCAAGAAGAGCGCTGCCACTGTCGACTCTGATAGTGACGCGGAGGGATCTCCGTCAAAGAAACCCAAACCCAAAAGGGCTTCTACTGGTGGTGCAAGGGGTGGGTTTTCCAAAGAACACGCGCTCAGGTAAGCTAATTCATTCAAGTTTGATTCTCTAACTCACATCATTTCATAGTGCGCCACTCGCTGCACTTTTGGAGACTGACCGGCTCTCCCGCCCTCAGTGTGTCAAGAAACTCTGGGAGTACATCAAGGGCAACAATCTCCAGAACCCGGACGATAAACGCGAAATTCTAGGCGATGAGAAGTTTAAGGCAGTGTTCGGCGTGGACAGACTAAACATGATGAAGATGAACAAACTTCTTGGACAGTAAGTCAACATCTTTACATTGCCCACGCGTTTTCATGCCTTTCCAGACATCTGCACGAACTTCCTACGGCATAACAATTCCATTCTATCTCGGTGTGGGGAATAGGGGACGACAATAGTGTAATTCATCATTCTGCTGTACCAGTGTGTGGACCAACACACACATCACTTCATTCTAATCAAACTCTACGGTTATGTATGCGTGGAATTCGTTCTGTGTGGCTTCTGATGAAACGTTGACCTCGCAGCACGCAATGTTGACAAGACACGAAAGCAGGCCGAAATCAATTCGAGAGCAGGTACTACGATAGATAAATACACAACGAGGAAAGCGCGACTAATAACTATAAGATGGATGATGTGTACAAGAAGGTGCAAGGTATACAATGCCAGGATATTCACAAAAGGTATAATATAATGCAACGGAATGAGACAAACGAAGACGAAATCAATGCATCTTTGCAAGAAGCCTGGCCTTCTTCCTGAGTGCTTTATTGCAGGCGTCGCCCGCCTCCTGGTGGCGCTTGACCGCGTCACGACGCGTCAACTTCTTGTCGCACACCGGGCAGGCGAAGCGGACTTTTTCGTGCACCGATTTGACGTGTCTATCCACGTCAGAATGGCGCTCGGAGTGGAAGTGGCACCTGGAGAAGGGGCAGTGATGCATCGAGGCATATGGCGACGAAAGTTTTGAACGACGTGGTTTGGGACTCGACGATGAGCGAGGGGAGGCGGAACGCCGGCGCTTGACGGCAGGCTCGTCGTCTTCGGGAACGAAAGTCTCGTCTTGGTCGTTGTCCTCGTCGTCATAAGCGACGTGGAGGAGCTTGGCGCGGCGGACGGGAGGTTGGCAGCCCAGAGCCTCAAGAACATCGTCGTCGTCGTCCAATTCCATCAAGTCGTCGTACTCGCGCTTGTTGATCCGGAGGTTCTCCAATGACAGAATGTTATCAGGAACATCGCAGAGAGGCAACAAGGGGAGGGAAGGGGGAGGAAGGGAAGGGGGAGGACTCTCGGCTTTCACGCATGGGTTCCAATCGGAAGAGTACAAAGGGCGTGGTGAAGAGGCCATGAGGTCCATGGGGTTGATTGTCGGTGACGGTGTGCTGCAGAGCGAGGGCGTGTCGCTGAGAGGAGACGCGACAAAGTAGGGTGAAGGGGGATACTCCAGAAGCCCAAAAGAGATGAGTGGGCTTGGTCGCGGAGCTGCAATGACCGGAGAATATTCAGAGTCCTCCTGATGATGTTGGTTAGGACCACTGATATCGAAGAAGATGGGAGACACGTACAGTCATTGTTAGAGGGACCCATGGAGAGTTGAGGTCGTCGAAGAGCTTCGAAGAGCCCGACTGGAAGAAATCCATCCTATGACTTTCATGAGTGTCTGTGGATCATGGTTGGTGACCTGGACCTACTCGTCGATCATGTCAACGCTGAGAGTATGTTCAGGTTCGGAGTACAAGGAGTACATGATGAGGAGACTCGATGAGATGAGATGGCGAGTAAAACAGTGGATAATCGCAGAGGCACTGAAGGGCAACTGCTGAGTGGCACTGGTCGAGGTAGCAGAGCGCTATGGAACGAGGCATGGAGAGCGGGCGGATGTATTTATACAACGAAGTTGGGACCCATCACAATCGGTGTGGGTCCATCACATCGGAGATCACCCTGTCCTGACAAGAATGCATTCCATTCCGAGAAGACAAATGAGTCGACAGATATGGAAGCTTATTTGTTGTGCTCGAAGCCTGTGGGAACTGGGACACCTTCACCACAACACGAACATCCACAGGTGTGATATGGGGAACAAGGAAGAACAATAAGGATCACAATAAAACAAGGACATGGGTAGCGATCTTGTGACGGCAGCGCTTGCTTTATTGTCAAGCCTTGTTCTCAACTGGCAACGGAAAAGTGTTATCGCTTGTATTGTACTCCATGAACAACAAGGTCGTCCCCACCTAAGATGATTATGGCGCTGGCGACGTGATACCACACTGTTCACTATCTGTCCTTTTGAATTGGGATCTGCGGTTTCATGCATCATGGCTAGAATACTAGACCATGTTACTTGTGCGAAATAAATTCCTGCAGTCTCAACGAGCTGAAGGGGGATGGAAAATCAGATAACGAGCTATTGTTTGACTTTTGGGGTGCTTGATGATACCATGTGCTCACTGCTGAAATAGGCGCGCGGTCAAGAAAGTAACCGCTCGAAGTGATATCTCGTGGCAGACTTCCTTTCCAGAAGAGGAAGAAGGATAGAAAGGGTTGTGATCCGAGAGCCGACGGAGATGTTGGAGTGGACGCAGTCGTGGTGCGTTCAAGGTGTTGGTGAAACTTTGGCGTCGTGGCCTTCAATACGTACTTAATATCAAGATCGGGGCCACAGTGATGGCCGCCTGGCGAAATGGCATCGCGTCTGACTACGCTTGGTCTGTGCTGTGCTTACGTAATATCAGGAGATTGCAGGTTCGACCCCTGCGGTGGTCATGGCGTTCAGGTTATCTTTTTTTTTTATCTCACGTGAGAAGTGTGGCGCAACTTCAATTAAAAATTTAGGGTGGCGCAGTAAACCTCCGGGGGGTGTTAGTATCGATACCGACCCCCGGGAGGCCCCAGTTTTGAAACCGTTACTAACGGTTTCGATACTGGCACGTGATGTGGCGCAGGCGGCGCGCCGCTCTGGTCCCGCCTCTGTCCCGCCGCTCACTGCATGTTCTCGACACCGGCGCACTGTCACGTGAAAAATCACGTGCCGGTATCGATACCTACCTGCCAACCCCCGGGGGTTTCGATACCGTATCGATACCGTTACTTACCGCAGTAAACTCAAGGTGTATCGAAACCTTAGGTTTACTGCGCCACCCTATAAAAATTTTCTCGCAGAGTTAAAAGCTTATAGACCTCAATTTTTTCACATATCAGATTAAATTTCGCTTCAAACTACACATAGTTCAATAATTAGGGTTACCCTCCCAGAGGTCGAGGTTATTTACCAGTTAGAAACCATTATCTATGAGCACGTGATCTTTCAGTCAAGCTTTCGGATGATTACACTTTTTTCTGGCCTCAGCTCACATTGACACTGACACTGACACTACACTAAACATTCTGAGCATCGGCGCGCCATCATGTGCCGATATCGAAACCTATCAATACCGCATTGATAGTAGAGACCTAAACATCGGAGGAAAGACTAGATACCTTCCTCGAAAAACCTCCGAGTTCTGCCTGACAAGACTCCCGCCGTCACCATACGTATATATCGCTCGACGGCGGTACTGCTACTTCTATCCTAGGATCAGCCCAGTAAATATTTTGAATCATCTTATAATTACAGATACAATGCACTCCTACCGCACCACCGCCCAATCCTCACGTCGTACATCCCCAGGCGGCGGAAACACCCCATTCGCATTCGCCTGGTGGTTCTCGCCCGCGCGCTGCTCCCTCTCCTGCCTTCGCATCCGGTCGACCATCCGCGTGCGCACATATATCAGAACAGCCACTGTCAGACACAACATCATCAACAACGCCGTCTCGGAGAACTCGTCCTCTCCCCCAGTCCGCATAGCGTTATCGTAGTAGTCCTCCGGTGCGTATTCACTGTCTTGTCCCGCGTTTCGACGATCCCGAGCCCACTGCGACGTTGTAAGGGAAGGAATCATGTAGAAGAAATAAACACCTCACCTGAACGGGATCCTCTTCACGATCCGGCACCTGCATTCCACGTCGCCGACGGAACTCATCCCTTGCCTTTCCTATATACCACGAATCTTCCTCGTCGTCATTAAAAGCATGCTCTTGCTCCTTGGACGTGCTCTCCTCCACCGGTGCAGGTTCCTCAATTCGTAGGACCTCGTCATCACCTTCGATAGGCACTAAACTAACTTAGCCCCATTGTAGCACCCATAGAAAAGCGTACTCACAAGCTTCATCATCATTCCAGAGATTAAGCCCATCCGTACCACCCATAAGAGTATGCCATATACTTCGCGCATAGAGCTTCGTCAGAGACAACAGCACCGGGATATAAGCCTCGGAGTTGGTTTCCAACGCCAGGTCATAATGTCGCTTGGCCAAGTGGAAATCCTAACACTAACTTTAACTCACTTCGGCACACATATGTCCATCGACACCTACTTGGGGAACTCCAACTCCATTCTCATACATCCAGCCCAGGTTCCACATTGCCAGAGCACTCATTTGCGTATCCGCCGCCGACTGATAGTACCGAGCCGCCTTTTCATATCGAACACCTTCGGAATATTCGGGCACACCAAGTCCGTGGTAATAGTAATCGCCTACTTTGACAAGTGCGTCAATGTTTCTCTGTGCAGCTGCCCGTGTCCACTGTGTCAGCGCCAAGTGTGCAGTATCGTTCGAGGGCGTGATTGGAGAAAAGCGAGTCAATCGAAGAATACTCTTGTCTGCGGACCTGTCAGCTTTCTTCCAGGAGTTCATGAGAACCAACCTTGATCCAAAGCGTATGCCAAATTATTCTGAGCAATCTCCGACCCTCGTTCGGCTGCGATCCACCATTTGAGCATAGCTATTTCCTTGCCACGATCAGAGCCTGAGACCCAAGCATATTCTGCGTCCTTGAGGAGATCGTCGTCCCAAACACCACGCTCGGATACGAGCTTATAGAAAGAGACTGCCATGGCGCACGAACTCGACGCAACATTGGGAGCAACGGATAATGATCTCGACTGCGACGCGTGAATTTTCCCAAGATAGTAGTACGCCTCGAATGGAGAACCAAGACGAATAGCTGTTTCAAAGTACGTGGTGGCCAAGGACAATTCACCGCGCCCTAATGTCAAGATTAGGATTAAGGTCAGAAGAGGCGATCGTAAGGCATACCGTAATGATACTTGGCGATATTGACCTGAGCCTCCGCTAGTTCCTGTCCAGCAGCCAACGTGAAGTGTTGCATGGCCTTCTTCATGTCCGGCTTCGTCCCTGGTACCAAACCGTCTCGCCAAAGTATACCGAGACCATTATGACATTCGCGGTCACCATAGTCAGCACCACGCTCAAACCACATCCTCGCCAGCACCATATCCGGCTTGACACCCTCGCCTCTCAAGTACATACGCCCGAGGTATGCGGCACTGGCCGACGCATAGCCCACTGGGGCACTCTCATCCTTCAAAGCTGGTGCTGCCGTTCGGTGCTGCAAGGGATTCGGCGAGTCGCGAGGCCAGACTTGGCGGACAATCTGGTCAAAGTAGTGCTTCGCTCGAACATAGTCGCGGGGAACGGCGCCAACTCCTTCACTTCCAGATGCAATACCACCAGGACTTGGGTATATGCTTCCCTGGTAGTAGATCTTCCCTAAACGATATGCAAAATCAGTCTCGCCTCGGTCAGCGTTAAACTAGGGAGGGATGAGCTATGAATTGAAGAAACGCGAACAAACACACCATGTAGTAATCCATGATGTCTTCCCAAGTTTCACCCGACGTCCGTGAGACCCCAGCTTTGATGGGGGCCCGATGAGCGTTCAACCCCGTTGAAGCCACACTGGCACCAGGACCATAGATGCCCCCATCAAGATCACTCAATCGAGTTGCCGTGGCGGGTAAGGTGAGTCCTCCAGGCGGTCCCGACCTGAATTTCTTCATGGCTTGCTCGGACGCGTGCTCGTACCAATCTGCTGCGCGGTTGCAATCCTCCAAAGATCCGATCCCACTCCAGTAACGGTAGCCCAGTGCCATTTGGGCACCTTTATCTCCACCGTTCGCAGCGAATGTGTAATACAGCTGAGCACGCGCTTGGTCTACTGGAACAACGTTTTGATATCCCGTGGCGTAGTAAAAGGCGAGGGAGGCCTGAGATGTGGCGTTACCGGTCCGTGCCGCATGCGACTTGAAGGTGTCGTAGGAGAGTTGTGGGTCTGAAGGGAAGTGCGAAGTGGGCGGAAACTGTACATTTCTCAGCAAAGAGAGCATGAGCGATCTGAACACACACCATTGAAATTTGGCCTAGCATGAAGAGAGCATCCATATTGCCTAGCTCTGCAGAGTGCTGCAATAAATCGACGACTTTGATGGATTTGCGATACATTTCCTCCTCCCGTCGCCGCATCCCCGACAGCTTCCCGCCTCCGACTAGAATATTGAACACCTGTTGTTGTATTCGATTCACTATTCGTATTACGCTCCCTATGGGTCCCTGTAAATTCGGTAGGACAGATGATAGTATTGATTTCGAATTAGATGCAGAGGATAGTGCTTGATATGGGGATGGATGTGAGGAGAGCGCCGAAAGAGTGTGAACGGCCTGCTTGTAGGCGCGCGTGGCTATAATGAGAAGCATATAAGCGGGTATTTCTGCTATTTCCTCCTTGTACTTACATTCTGCCGCTGCATGATCTATCTGGGGCGCCTTGTCTGTGTTCTGGTGCTTGTTAGCCTGAATGTCAGCATTTGGCGGGAAGAGAAGGTGCGCACTGATTCCGGCACTGCTTTTGGCGGAGGTTCCGACTGTTCATTAGTGGCCACCTCGACATCTGTCGGCTTGCTGGCGTCCTGTGCAGACGCGGATACGGCGGCTAATGCGACAAAACAGAACGCGAACCATACCGCCTTCCGTGGACACAATTTTGAGGGTTTCATGACATAGACCGCGATAGTGATGGTCTAGAAGAGAAACAGGCCGACGGTGAGAATGCTTCCGCGACCCAAACACTCGCACTCGCAAAGGCGCGTCGAAAAGTGGTGGATGGAGATGGACGACCACGTCAGTGGCACGTGTACAACACCTCCGGCCGCAAAGTCCGAGAAAATCAAGCGCAAATCTTCATGTTCGCTGCTCTATTCAATGACTTGGTTTTCTCAACGGTGCTTGTGCAACAATGTCGGACTGTAGAACCCGACTCTCACAAGTTCTCGGCCCTCTGATGGCAATCGAGTCATGTTTTCTGTATTATATATACTATCTGAAATTCCCCAGTCGTTCGCCCCATAACAGATCCCACAACCACCCAGATAACACCTCCCCTCCTCGTCGATGGCTCAAACGACCGACAGCATTCTCATCATCGGTGCCGGGGTCTTTGGCATATCTACCGCTTATCATCTGTTGAAGAGAGGCTTCACCGATGTAACCATCTTGGATCGGACAGAAACGCTACCTCCCGTCGACGGTTCCAGTAATGATTTTAATAGAAGTAGGAGCATATGTCCATTCCTCAACTACTGACCCATTCCTTCCAGTCGTTCGAACGTCCTACTATGAGCCATTCTACTCCAAACTGGCTCAAGAGGCCATTGCATCCTGGAAAGATCGCGATCTCTTTGGAAATAGCTATCACGAGTAGGCGACTCCCATATCGCTCCCTGTCGCGTCGTTTACATTCCCTAGATCCGGTGTTCTTGTCCTAGGTGACAAAGACGACCCTCACACATACGCACAACATGCGTACAAGAACGATCTTGCAATCGGTCAACGTACAAAGGAACTGAAAGACGGCGAAGAAATACGCCACCAATTCCCATCGACTGTGATCGCAGACGTGGGCTCCTTCGAGAACACAAGCGGCTACATCAACCTCGACAATGGATGGGCTCATGCAGCCCAAGGTGTTGCAGCTCTCACAGCGCGAGTCACCGAACTGGGTGGTAAAGTAATACCAGGGAAACCAGTCAGCCAACTGCTGAAAGAAGATGGAAAGACCGTGGGCGCGCAATGCAAAGACGGTTCCGTTTTCAAGGCCAAATACACCGTCATCGCGACCGGCGCTTGGACTGCATCAACGTTCCCTGAACTCAACACCGGAGCCTTCGTCGCTACTGGGTATGCCTCCTAACTGCAAGGCGCTTTACAGGCATTGATGAGCTACGAACAGACAATGCGTGACAATGGTTCAACTGACCCCGGAGGAAGGCGACGCGTATCGCGACGTCCCGGTCGTCCTGCATTTCGAATCCGGATTCTACTGTTTCCCAGTTAGCCATCCCTTCACATACCTCTGAACTCCACTAAAGGGCACCTAGCCAAGCGCCGACAACCTCGTAAAAATGGCGATCCATTCGCGCGGTTACACACATACCCAATCAGACATCTCCACTCCCCGGACGGTCATCACCAATGGCGACGACGGACTGCGCATTCCCAAGGCCGATGTTCGAGAGCTGAGAGCAAACTTCAAGAAGGTGTACCCAGAGCTCGCCAAGAAACCGTTCGTGCGTACACGACTGTGCTGGTGCGTTGAACACCTTCTGTGGCGTCTCATTATAAGATCGCGTTCCAGGTACACCGACACTCCCGATGGCGATTGGATCATCGGGCCTCATCCCAACGACTCTTCCCTAATTTTCGCCACTGCAGGAAATGGCCATGCTTACAAGGTTAGTTTCCTCCACATTCTATTACTCCAGGAGTCCAGGACTAAGGTTTCTTGATTTAGTTCCTTCCCGTGCTTGGTCGACTAGTGGCAGACTCCATCCAAGGAACGATGGATGCCGAAACTTCCAAGCGCTTTGCCATCGATCGTCAAATTGCTGATGCTGACCATTCCCGGGCAGTAAAGACAGCTCGACAAGAGTTGAACTTGAACGACTTATGTACTCCGGAGGATTTGTTACCCTAACAGTTTGTCTCTTGTATACCTGAACGCCACTCCAACTTAAGGCATCGTGGTAGTATAACAGTAAAGAAGGAACTAAAAGAAATCTAGCCTTGTATTGTACACGGAGCTCAATGCTCCTTTTGCAGTGATCAAGTACATATAAAGAGCATCCACGCATTAAATCTCCACTACGCTCGGTGTCCAACAAACTCCCTCCACGACTTGACTTCGCTTGGTATCCGTCCCTCGGCGTATTTCCGCAGCCCGCCCTGAGGGATCTTTTTCGCTAGACTCTCAACAAATAGTTGGGCGTTGCGAGCGTTGTTCAATAACGGCAAGCCAAAGTCAACAGCATTCCTACACATCGTGAGCATGGCATCCTAATAAAACAGACGAAGAGGTGCTTACCGGCGGGCAACATAGTCCTCATCCGTGAACGTGAGACCCCGAGACTTGGCGAGGTTGATCACACATTGTATATCGTATTCGTCAAAGACCTCCCGCAATTTACGCTTATCCTTGGTAGGGAAAAGAATGCGCTTGGCCGTAATGTGCGGAAGCTCATTCAAGAATTCCTCCACGGCATACGAAGAGCAATACAGCTTGAAGCCCAAAGCCACCAATTGCTTCGCGACAGTAACCATTTCCGGGCGGGCGATATCGCCACCAAGCAACACACCAGAGTTTGCAGTAGGGACTTTGAAGCCAGTCGTGCTCAGGAGGGAAGCCCAGTATGCCTCATGAATGTCTTTTCCGAAGCTCGCAACTTCTCCGGTGCTGGCCATTTCTGAGAGCACGTCAGTAACGTGAGTAGGAAGACAGAATGAACAACTAACCAACACCAAGGAAGGGATCCGCACCACCCAACCGAGTCCAGGAGAACTGGGCAACCTTGATAGAAACGTAATCGCGTTTCTCGCTCATGAGATCAACCGGCTCTGGCACGTCTTGCCCGACGATAGCCGTCGTGGCGGTGTCAATGAAGTTGTGTCCCAAAACTTTGGATACAAAAGGGAATGAACGGGAGGCACGAAGATTACACTCGATAACTTTCAATTGATCCTCCTCGCCTGCGGTTGTTGAAGCCTTCTTAATGATTTGCATGTTGTAAGGTCCAGAGATTTGGAAAGCCTGCGCAACCTTCTCAGCGATGGTCTTCAATCGAGAGAGATCCTTTTCGGTCAAGGAGAACGGTGGTAGAACGAGGGTGGCATCACCGGAATGAACACCGGCGTTCTCGACGTGTTCGGAGACAGCATGTACGAGGAGTTTGCCATTGTGGGCAACGGCGTCGACGTCAATTTCTTGAGCACCATCGATGAATTTGGTGACGACGACTGGATGTAAGGGAGAGACGGAGGCAGCCGCTGATAAGTTGTACTCGAGAGAGTCCTCCTCGTAGACAACGTTCATCGCGGCACCGGAGAGGACATAGGAAGGTCGAATCAGGACAGGGTATCTGCGAACTAGTGAGCGCAAGCCAAGTGGAGAAACTAGCTACCTACCCGACTTTCTGAGCGAAGGCTTTAGCCGCTTCCAAACTGGTGACTTCAGTCCATTCGGGCTGGTCAACATCAATGCTATCGAGAATGGATGAGAATTTGTGGCGGTCCTCGGCGTTGTCGATTTGTTCCGGGTCCGTTCCAAGTACCTTGACCCCATTATGCTTCAAGCGGAGCGCAATATTCTGAGGAAGTTGACCTAGGGAGGTTGAATATAGAGAAAAATGAATCCAATACAGAAACTTACCACCGACGCTGACAACGACACCCTGAGAATTTTCGAGCTCATAGATATCCATGACACGTTCGTAACCGAGTTCCTCAAAGTACAGGCGGTCGGCTTCGTCGAAATCGGTGGAGACTGTTTCGGGGTTATAGTTGATCATGATCGTCCTCTTTCCCATATCGCGAAGCTTCCTGGCGCAAGTAACAGCACACCAATCGAATTCAACACTGCTACCGATGCGGTATACACCACTGCCCAAGACCATTGTGCCATGTTCGTTGAACTCCACGTCATGCTCGGAAGCATTGTAGGTCGTGTAGAGGTAGTTGGTGTGAGCAGGGAATTCAGCTGCAAGAGTGTCGATACGCTTGACGAAGGGTGTAATACTGAGCGTTTTCCTGGCAGCACGGACGATATCCTCGGTCGAAGAAACCAAGTCAGCGATCTGAGAATCCGAAAAGCCCATGCGTTTCGCGCGCTTCATGAGTTCAAAGTCAACAGCTTCGATCTTACCAGCAGCCTTGAGTGCGTGATGGGTCTGAACAATATTATCAATCTTGTACAAGAACCACTGTGAAGTAATGTCAGTACGAGTGTATTTAAACCGGTCGCCAGGCTAACCTTGTCAATTTTAGTCAAATCGTGGAGGTGATCGACGGTGTAGCCCTTGTTATACATGGCGTACGCAATTGCGAATAGCCGCATGTCGGTCGGCTTCGTCAAAGCCGTGTCCAAGTCTTCCGGCGATACGTAGACTTCAAAACCTTTCCACCGAGGATCGACTTGTCGGATAGCCTTTTGTAGACTCTCTTCGAAAGTCCGACCAATAGCCATGACTTCACCAACGGATTTCATAGATGAACCAACCTCCCTGTTGACCTGAGAAGAAAACTTGGCCAAGTCCCACTTGGGAATCTTCGTCACGATGTAATCAAGCGAAGGCTCAAAGCAAGCTGTGGTAGTCTTCGTCACTGCGTTAGGCAGCTCAGGAAGCGTGTGACCGAGGGCGATCTTCGCAGCAGTATAGGCAAGAGGATATCCAGTAGCCTTGGAAGCGAGAGCACTAAAATTATATTAGCGCGGACATCCTGGATCATTAAACGCCAGTAAATTACCTTGAACGACTCAGCCTAAAGCAAGGGAGGTTGGTTGGTTGTGTCTAAAGATATGTGGCGGGTATCTCACCGGGCGTTGACTTCAATGACGCAGTACTCCCGAGAGGTGGGATTGAGTGCATATTGAATGTTGCATTCACCGACGACTCCCAAATGACGAATGACCTTGAGAGCGGCGCTACGAAGCATGTGGTATTCATCGTCCGGTAATGTCTGTGAGGGTGCCACGACGATAGAGTCGCCAGTGTGGGTTCCCAAAGGATCGAAGTTTTCCATGTTACAGCAAATAATCGTGTTCTGAGACTCATGAGGATATTAGTTAATGATAGACAGAAAAACATACGTCAGCGGCATCCCGAACGACTTCGTACTCGAGTTCCTTCCAACCTTTCATACTGCGTTCAATGAGAACCTGTGGACTCAAACTAAGACTCTTCGCCGACAAATCACGCAATTCGTCCGCATCGTTAGCGAAACCAGAACCAAGACCTCCAAGAGTGAAAGCGGACCGCAAGATAACCGGATAACCAATTTCCTCTGCGGCAGCGAGAGCAGCGTTAACAGATGAGACGGCAGTAGACCGGGCGACGGGGATGTCAATTTCTGGACCATATTTAGTTGCGTACGGAACAGACAAGCGTTATACTCACCATTGAGAGCCTGAACGAAAAGATCGCGGTCTTCCGAAACCTCCAAAGTCCGAATTGGAGTGCCCAAAACCTGAACGCCCAGCCGTTCGAGAACACCCATTTTGTCGAGAGCAATGCCAACGTTCAAGGCACTCTGGCCACCGAAAGTGAGAAGAATACCGTCCGGACGTTCCTTTTCCAATACATATGCGACATAGTCCGCCGTGATAGGCAAGAAGTAGACCTCAGATGCAAGTTGGTGTGAAGTTTGCCAAGTAGCGATGTTGGGATTGATAAGGACAGCCTGCACGCCCTCCTCGCTGAGAGCTTTTAGCGCTTGTGATCCCGAGTAGTCGAATTCTCCGGCCTGGCCGATACTCAGACCACCACTTCCCACGACGACGACCTTCTGCACGTTTGGCCTGGGCATTTTGGGGAGAACCTTGGCGGAGATTTTGCGGGCGAGCTCGGATGGGGAGTTGAGGACATGTTCACCGCTGGGCTTATAATTGCCAACAGCCGGGGCAGCGACGGCGCGACATATAGTGGAGGTGTGGAGGGCTCGACAGGCGGGTATTCGTGGAAGTTGTCGGAAGACCGACGATGCGCACCGCAGCACGCTCATCGTCGCGGTCATCGACGCTACTGGCAACGGAGGACGGCTACAACCTCAATGACTCGAGTAGAGATAAAAAGTTTTGAGCAGCTTCGGCCACGTGACGTGGTGTCGCGTAACTTTATCGGATTTGTCGGCTCGGCATTAGCCGCATTTTCAACTTGCCACGATACCACCATCTCCATGCTCGACTTCGTGCTTCTTTCGGTGTTCGAGTGTCGGATCGCGTATTAATGGGGCAGTTGACTGAAGTGGTTCTTATCTCTTATTAACGACACCTAAATCTGGATACCGAAGACTCCCTTCCCGACCTTGGCGTTCCTCGCCGTTTACGACACTCTTTTGCACAAAGCGGCCTTGATTGGATGAATATACTGACAGTGACGCGTACCTAACATCGGGTACGGTATAACGAAACCGCACAGAGTACCGGTGCCAGTTCCGTATCAACATTGGCAGGTCCTGACAGCATTCCCGCTCAAGTTTTATTTCGGTTTCGTTTCGAACTCACTGCTCCACCCGCAGTTCAATCGTTTTATGCGAGGGTTGTGTTGAGCTCAACGACCCGTAAGCCCATCTCCTTTCAGTGGCCTTTCCGCTACTGACTGATGCGCCGACGCGCACATCTCCCAGGTCTATATACAGATACGACTTCTGCACAGCGCACTGCTACATGATTTGAGATATCTCTCAGCTCCGTATGCAGATACGACTTCTGGAATCTGCACAATGCATTGATGCACTGCTTCATGATTTGGGGTATCCACTTTATGCACGTAATCACCCTGATAAAGATTCGCACATCCGCCCTTTACATGAAGTGCTGATAGTATTTATTTTACACAGTCAACATTACTTGGTGCATTATCCTTGCTTCCGCATAGGAGCTCCGCGAACTCTGCAGCATTGTCTCTATGTTGCGAAATCGTCCCTTCCTGCCATGAGCTGCGCTTCTTCGTCTGCAAGAATGGATATCCGAGATAGCTGAACACCGGCGAATGGCTCATGCGGCGATCTAATTTCCGCCATGACTTCGGAGACAACTACGCATCGATCGGTGATACCCTGGAATCTGGAACGCCAACGTATATTCGTACCTTGTAAACCATGGGTATAAAGGCCTGTATCTCACGCTAGATGTCTGCAACTTCGACAACTATTCTTGTATATGGCCTCCGTTCCTGTTGATGATGCCGAAAAGGGCGCGGCGAACTTCGTCCTTTCTGCATTCAACACCGACTCACCAAGCACGTCTACTTTAAATGGCAAATGCGAACCAGCCGTAGCCACTACAGGGAACGTCATTCCAGCTATCGTTGTGCGACCCAAGAAATCAAGAGCAAGTCGATGGATCAGGTTTCGCCTGTGGTTCAACACCTATCGGTACTCTCTTGCTCTCATCTCTTCACTAGATACTCAATACGCTCCAGGAAATTCTTTACTTTCGTCATGACTATTAACTGCGTCGGTATCCTCTTAGCCGCCATCGACAAATGGCACTACCCTCGTCAATACACAGGCGCTTTCGTTCTCGGGAATATTCTGGTCGCCGTCCTCATGCGGAATGAACTATTTGGGCGTTTACTCTATCTCATCGTAAATACACTGTTTGCAAAGGTCCGACACCTTTCCACGAGCTTCATTGTTCTTGACTCACTTTCCTTCAGTGGCCACCTCTCTGGTTCCGCTTGGGATGCACCTCCGTGTTACAGCATCTCGGAGGCATACATTCTGGGTGTGCTACTTCGGGCTTCCTCTGGCTCGTCTTCCGACTGGTGCTCATCTTTATCGACCACAAGGATAATCATGATGCGGTCTTGATAATGGGGGTACTCACCAATCTAGCAGTAGGCATTTCGATGATGTCTGCCTTTCCCTGGGTGCGGAATACGCATCACAAGTAAGTCCGTCTGATTGTAGGAACCCTCTTTTTAATCGAATATTCTTAGTGTATTCGAGAGACATCATCGATTTGTTGGATGGTAAGTTGCGCCATTTCGAGCCTTCTGGAAGTTATTCACCCAGGATTTTCTGCAGGGTTGGAGTGGCATGCAGTACGTCCATTACTATGGGCTGTTCGCGTGTTCTTAGACTACCTAGCCTGGGTATTTGTGGTCTTGGGAGACAGTTACGACTTGGACACTCATTCATGGAATCCGGATGGTATTCGCGTCCTCCGCCAGCAAGACTTTTGGTTCTGCCTTGGAATCACAATCTTGTGAGTCGGTCCTGTCGTTGATCAGAGGACCGCCTCTGACATTATCTTTAGCATCATCATACCGTGGGTTACCGTTCGAGAAGTCGAGGTCGATGTCGAGATTGTAGGTCCAGCCACTATCATTTCTCCGCCATTCTAATTCGCACCCCACAGCCTTCCTCTAAAGTCGTCATACTACGCTTTAAGCGGGGCATGCAACAGGGCCTCTTGGCGAGAATTTCCCGCGGCTCGATTATGGAGTATCACGCGTTCGGAATTATATCGTAGGTTCTTGTCAATGGTCCCGGACGCGTGCCAGTAACACTCAATGGCATCTTCCGCAGGGAGGGAATCAAGTCCAAGGAACACTACCTCATCTGTGGCGTGCAAGGTGACTTCACCCGAAGTCTTGTTGACAATCCTCCGACGACTATATGGACACGCGAGCTCAAGGTCCGTGGCTTCATTATCTTCATCCGGGTTACTGAGTAGACACGGCTCTTCAGTTCGCCGGCGTATCAAACACATCGACATTGTACAAACGGGGAATACGCGTTTGCACGGGTACAGGTCTCGGTGCCGCGCTATCCACATGTCTTCAAGTGAGTGGAGTCCCATGAGCTCGTACACAGTATACTAATTCGTCTTGGACAGAGTCCAGACTGGTGAGCGATCCGTTAATTACCCCACGGAGCAGTTTTTGACGTGGATGTCGGCATAACAAGGTATCTGATATGGATTGGGTCGGATCAAGAAAAGACATTTGGGCCAACCATCTCCAAACTCATATACAAGAATCTAGGCCCGGAGCGATTCACGTTATGGGATTCAAAGGAGCGTGGTGAGTTTTATTCTAGTCCGATAACCCCAACAGTTTCTCATCTCGTGTAGGAGGACGCCCAGACTTGATGAAACTCATCTCGGACGTGTACACTTCTTGGGGTGCCGAAGTGGTATTCATCACGTCTAACTGGAGTGGGAACAAGGAGATGATGGAAGGATGCAAGGCGGCCGGGATTCCTGCTTTCGTGAGTCTAATTCTGTCGGTTTCTAGTTGATATCCTGATGATCAACATCTCATAGGGCACACTGTGGGATTTCTGACAACCTCCCGTTTTCTGAGCAATAGAACAATATATTTACAGTGAATTGGCAACAAAGCTTCACACATATAATACGATCCAGAGCAATTGCCTTCCTCAGCACTTAAGTATTTAGGGGAATATTTTTAGTAGTGACTTTGCGCTTTCGAGTCCAATCAGATGTTTTCACGCTACCTGCGCGAGATTGGGCCTGGAACAACTTTTTCGCTGCTCGGTACACCGCTGCTCGTATCTTCTTGTCGATATCTTTTGTCATATACACTCGGATAGTGTGAACATGTTGGAGGGGTCTCAGAGAGACGGACAATTTCTAGTGTGCGAATGATCAGGCGAGGGAGGCTGAAAATCCAAACGAACGAGCCTTTATGTCCTGAATTGTGGGATTCTGATATTTGTGCTTTCTAACTCCTGGGAAGAAGATCCAAGGTGTAATCCGAACATTGGGAAATTGTCGAATGAAGACTTGGTTGTGTTAGAATTAGACATTGAACACTGGCCTTCAGGACTTACAATCAATGCAAGACATACTCACCCGAAACTGGAGGTCTTCTATCGTCGGAAAAGGTCCAGCTGCCCAGTGAAGGCTGTAGGGTTGGAAGAAATCAAATGTCGACAGCAGTGACCGTAGATTTGGAAAGGAATTCATGATAATATGCGCTTGATACGCGTGAATGTTCAGAGTGCGCACAGAAGGTAGAGCAACATCCGCGAAAGCTTCTTTTAGTGCGTCGAAACAAGTGGGTGTATTTGGCATTTGTAAAATTTGCAAGGTATGCAGGTTGGGGAGTTCCAGAAGGCGTTCCGCAAATTCGTTGTACACCCCCATGGGTGATACGCTGGTCAGGACCACAGAGACCGACCTGAGAAAGTTGAGTAAAGATTGATAACTGCCATAGGCGACTAGACACCTACCGAACGTTCTGGGCAAGAAACGGAGCTCTAACCGTAACCATTTCAAGCTTGGCAATTGTTTCGAGCGCGAATTTCCTCTGATTGGACTTTGCGCCGGGTAGAAGATCGAGATCCTGCCACGCAAGAGGTAGGTATACAGCGCGGAGCGCGCTGCATGTCTGGGAGAGAGAACGAGCAGTTTCGTAACGGGTGCGATAGTCGGACCTTTTGTAGTCTTTCTCTGCACGAATTTTTGGAACTGGTAAGGAAGGACAATAGGAGAGAATTTCAAGATGGAGTTCGTAGGGGAAAACCGGCAATCCTCTACTATTGGCGTCAACTGGCACAGAAACAGAAGCAGAGAGCTCGTCCCCAGTGCGTCTTTTCCTGTGTCGTAGAAGCATGTCACCGTTTACTTTCAAGTGGCAAAAGCCACGTGACTATGATTTCTGTAAGTCCTGGAGAGTCCTGGATGGCCAGGGTCCAACACCTGAACACTCACTTTACAGTAACTTGAACATACAAATGAGCGTTCTCCTGAGCGCCCAATTATGCGGCCCCGACCCTCCACATTTTAGGAGTCAGTGATCACGAGATCTGGTCGTCTTTCACCATCACGGTGACTCCAGCTCCCCCTTTTTAAACAAGCTGTCGTTCCCAAAGACAATAACGCGTCTTTTCCCAAAAGGTATCACCTTTGCCCACATCTATCGACCTCCATTACCTTTCCGAGTCACTCATCGGTTCCTTTCCACCAAAATGAACACGAAAACCAGGGCCAATCCCAAGGCTATTCCAGAGGATTCTCAGCTCGTCAAAGACCTACTCGCACTTTCCAAAGCGAGCAATAAACGACGTGCTCTCGTCAAGTCGTCGACGTATGATGCCCCATCTGATCCAGAAATAAAGGTTCGCAGCTGGAAAATGGACGAATTCAAGTACTACGATGTCCCCTCCCCATTCCCCTCTCTAGTCAGAGGTCTCTTCACAGTTGATTTGCCAGGCAACGAGTCCGATTTCCGAATCGTAGCTCGTGGGTACGACAAATTCTTCAACATCGGTGAAGTTCCTTGGACAACAGTACGTTTACAATAATGACTCGAATTTCGAACGGCACTGATTTGTTCAAACACAGTGGGCGGCTCTGGAAGATCATACGACGGCTCCTTACACTCTTTCACTCAAATCCAACGGCTGTATAATCTTCATTGGCGCTCTGACACCCTCCAAAATCGTGGTTACATCCAAACATTCCCTTGGCCAGACCCCTGGTGAAAAACCGGCTCATGCTGAGGTTGGAGAGCGCTGGCTCCGCAAGTACTTTGCCGACAAGGGCCGTACTGAGGCGGATTTCGCGAAAGTCCTCTGGGATAACAACTGGACCGCTGTCGCCGAGGTACGTGAAATTGAGGTTCATTCAGTTGCGTACACTAATATCTACTGCAGCTTTGTGATGACTCTTTTGAGGAGCACGTTCTGGCCACTGCCCCTGAGCTTACTGGACTTCATCTTCACGGCATAAACGAGTGTACCAAGGCGTTCAAAACTATGCCTCACGATCTAATCGATTCTTTTGCCGAGGAGTGGGGCTTTATCAAGACGCTCTCTACCACTCTCAACACTATCGCAGAAGTCCGCTCATTCACACAGGAGGTTGGCGAAATCGGTCACTGGAACGGTCAGACTGTGGAGGGTTTCGTCGTCCGTACTCACGTCGCGTCCCCTTCCCCCGGCAAATCTAGCAACAAATCGCCTTATCCTCCCGGCTCTACGTTCTTCTTCAAAGTGAAGTTCGACGAGCCCTACATGATGTACCGTGATTGGCGAGAGGTGACGAAGAAACTCCTTGGTCAACAGGGTCCTCTCATTCCTTCTAGTCTGCCAAAGTCAAAGATGCAGCGCCCAGAGACTAAGGCCTACGTTAAGTGGGTGATCGAGGAGATCAAGAGGGACCGCGGGCAGTTTAAACACTATAACGAGGGTCAAGGGATCATTGCGACTCGTGAACGTTTCTTGGAGTGGCAGAAAACGCAAGATATGACTGCGCCTTCGACTTCTCGTACTCGCGCCCCTGCTTCTACCTCTCAGAAAGAGTTTGGCAAGACGATTATCGTTCCTGTCGCCATCCCTGGCTGTGGTACGCTTGACTCTTTTCACCGTATTACAGCCTCTGAATAATCTACCAGGAAAAACGACCGTCTCTGTTGCTCTTGCAAACATCTTCGGATGGGGGCATACACAGAGTGATGATGTTCGTGCCAAAAAGCCTGCTCCTATCTTCATAAAGAATGTCCACAATCTGTTAAAACAGAAGGACGTCGTCATCGCCGACAAGAACAACCATCTCAGCATGCATCGGAAGAGTCTGCGGGAGCTTTCCACCCAGTTTACGCCTCCTGCTCGGCTTCTCGCATTGAACTGGTCATGCGCTCTGTCGACAATGTCTCCCGCCGAAGTTCACGCCATTTGTGGAGAACGAGTTCTGACCCGGGGCGACAAGCACCAGAGTCTTACTGCTGACCAGGAGAACAAGTCTCACGAGCAAGTTATTTGGCAATTCGTTAACAACACCGAAGAGCTGGGAGAGTCTGAAGTAGACGCGTGTATCGATATGCAGCTGGAGGATACCCTAGAAGAGGCTGTATCGCGCGCAGTAGAGGGATGTGTCGAAATCATACCGGGTCTCGAGCAGCCTACCCCAGAGAAAATCGCGCAGGGTATCCAGGCTGCACTGGGGTACGCGCCTAAAACTACCAAGTCCAAGGAGACGCCGGCCCAAGCTGCTGCTGCTGCCAAACCCAAAACGGAGAAGATCCGCTACTTTGGACTGGCGCCGGAGGTGCAGCTTATTCCGACGCTCGACAACGCTCTGAGCGACGATCCCTTCTGGGTACATCTCAAGGCCAGCAAGCGTGTCGCGACGCAACCTCACATCACCATCGTGCATCAGAAGGGCCTCCCGGCAGACCAGCCACTCTGGGATCGGTGTATGGAGCTGCATCGGCTCGCTCAGGCGGCACCACAGTTCGAGATCACGCTCGGAAATATAGTGTGGAATGACCGGATTATGGCGGCCACGGTGGAGGCCTTGAAGCTGGTCGGGGCGGGCGACGAGGGCCAGAAAGGAGCGCAGTTCATAGCACAACTCCCGGAGGAAGTGAGGAACAGGCTACATATAACGGTTGGCACGCGGGATGGGAAGGTGCTTCCAGTTGAGGCCAAGACGATGGTGGAGAACTGGCGACGGGGCGAGACTGACGGTGTTAAAGTAAAAGCGCTTTCGGGGGTTGTGGTTTCTGGGAAGGTAAAAGGACTCATTGCATAGGTTAAAAGAAGTCATTTCATTTGTATCTATATCACCTCACTCACGCTCAGCATTATTACCTTATACCAAACAATGTCGTCGATAGAGCAAGTTTGTAGTAATATGTAACGCCCTGATCATTTCGATTGTCCTTGGCTGGCCTTGAACTCTTCGGGAGACTTGAACAGAACACGCCGGTAACGTCCCAATTCTACGAAGATAAGTAACGTAGTCTGGACATGAGATGGGGCATGAGCTCACCCGATATCGAATCTCTGATGTCGTCCAGTGCCCTATCGACAAGTAAGCAGACGAATAATGTATGGAAACGACGGTGCTCACCGATGTTTTGACACGAAAGGACGATCAGGTAGGTCAGGATACCATCTAGAGGCGAGCTCCTACAAGGGCATAGTCAACAAGGCTATATATTTTCAAACGGACGGGCGACCAACCTTGATAGTAGAACAGTCTTCGCATAATACATATTCATCAAAATCTGAAGATGCAGCAGATGCTACGACGACATACCGACAATCCTGGAAGAAGGATTAGTACAGGAATGAAATGTCAGTGTCAAAATTACCTGTAGTGTAACCATTCAATTAGCTTGGGCATCTGTTCGCAGAGGAACTGCCGATCGACGTGGACAGAGCTTCCGGCGAGAACAGCAGAGCCCTTGGTCGGAATTCTTCGTTTCACATAGGCCAGGACAGATTCCTCAACTTCTACCAGGGTATGTGTCGACGCCAAACATTCCGCCGTAAGTCCAGACTATGAAATGTGAGATTTTCCCATATAATACTATTGAAAACACGTACATCCCCGTGCGTCTTCGTACACCAATCATCCATTCTACAAGGGCCAATGTTAACGTTCATCCAGCAATTCTAACAAGGCTGGAGCGTACTCACTTGTCCAGAGACGCCTTGTCCGTCTTTATAGCATACCGCACACCCTCGTCAATGATGTCGAGGTTACCGTTCGTAATCAAAACCTGAAAAGACACGTATTTATATCGTATTTTCGCGTCTTTAAATAGGGCGCACGGCTATTTCGATGATTTTATCATTCCTGTGGTCAAGCCCAGTCATTTCACAGTCGATCCATACGAGAGGGCCGTCGCTGGGCTGCAGAGGCTTTATTGGGTCGGCCATCCTGCGGAAAATTTGTGCCGCGGTGGGTTTGTAGGCGCGAGATGAGGTTAAGTGGACGAAGAGAGGACGTGTTTTTGGGTATTTGAACCGTGCGGCGAGGAGACCAGCGCGGAGCATGCGATGGTACTAAGAAAGAAGGAGAGTTGCCAAAAGCGGTTGAGTACAATTACAATTTGCATCTAATTCTTTGGTACATCTACTATTTGCAAGCAGTAACGGGCGCGTCCCAGAGCACATTGATGGCCAATTGCAAGCATACCCATCTTGCTTGGAACTCCCGACTGAAAATCTGCTTCCCAAAAAAGTTGAACATGATGTACAGCGCGACGGAAGGGAGCTTTATATACTCTCCAGGACTCAAATCAACTGGATGCGTGGTGAACTTTGGCCCGTAAACGATGGCCCCGTCGCGAGGGAGCGAGTCGCTTTGCTTGACAAGATAATCCTCAAATGTTTTCGTGTCTTCGGGCGGGATTTGTGTAATAAAGTCATTGAGGAAGATTCGGGCGATAAGCACGAGAGGGCGACGAAATGGATACTGTGAGGACTCGGGGGGCTCGCGCGTGTATTGGGGAAGGAGTGCAGATTGTTCGAGCTCTGTCGATGGTGTCAACAAGATGGGAAACACAGATTGATGCGTCAAGTTTACCTCGCAAAACCCGCGATTCGGGAAGAGAGCATGCTCTTTGGAGTGACTTGGGCGTGGGATCCTGGGTATCAGTCACCCGAAACGCCCAGCCAGTCAGAATTTTATCCATCCGCTCCAATTCATCGTCAAAGTCCTTGCCGCTGAGGATACCAACAGAGGGCCCGTTCAACGGAGAGCAGTTGTACTTGTGCGATTTCCAGTCTTTGTTCTGGCATTGGACCGACTAGAGACACATGTTAATCACTTATCTAGTAAAAATAGTGGAAATCATACACAGTAGAATTGATTTTTGCAGGTACTGCAGCGGAACGTCGCGATTGGTTTGTCGTCGCACATGGAGAAGGCGCATTCTGTACGCCCGCGAGGCAGGGGAACAGTAAATTCAGCCAGCGGCTCTGAGCTCATGCTGATGGATGTCGCTGGGGAAGAAGCAGGGAAGAAGATTGGGTTAATTGACGCGTCGTTACGTACTGGACGTGTACTGATTCCTCAAGGACGTCTTGCCCAAAACGGATTAATCACTCTTTACTCGGCAGTCCTTCGGAAAACTTGTGCTGGGGTGGGTTTGTAGGCGCGATAGGAGGTCGAATGGTACGTGTTTTTGGGTATTTGAACCGTGCGGAAGGGAAACCAGTACGAAGCATGCGACGGCGAGAAAGGAAGAAAGTTGCCAAAGCGGTTGAGTACACTTAATTCTACTGTTTGCGAGCAGCATCTGGCGCGCTCCAGAGCACCTTGATGGCCATCTGCACGCTTAACCACCTCTGCTGCACTTCCTGACTGAAAAGCTGCTTCCCAAAGCCGAACATAATGGCTACCGCGATGGAAGGGAATTGCGCATATTCTCCAGGACTCAAATCAGCCGGACGCGCGGTGAACTTTGGTCCGTAAAGGCTGGCCCAGTCGGGAGGGAGCGAGTCGCTGCACTTGACAAGATAATCCTCGAATATTTTCTTGTTTTCGGGTGTGAGTTGTGTAACAAGTTCAAGGAGAAAGATTCGGGCGATAAGCACGATAGGGCGACGAAATGGATACTTTGAGGAGTCGGGGAGTTCGCGTGTGTATTGGGGAAGGAGTGCAGATTGTTCAAGGTCTGTGGATGGTGTCAGCAAGACAGTAAGCACAGGTAGATGAGTCAAGTTTACCTCGCAAAATTTGTGCCTCGGGGAAAGAGTATGCTATTTGGCGCGACTCCTTGAGCGCGTCCTGGCCACCAGCAGCTTGAAACGCAGTCCTCCAGTCACTCAAAATTTTATGCATACGCTGCAATTCATCATCAAAGTCCTGGCCACTAAAGATACCAGCAGAGGGCCCGTTCAATGAAGAGCAGTTGAACTTGTGCGATTTCCAGTCATTTTTCTGGCATTGGGCCGACTGGAGACGTCTGTTAACGACTTATCTAGTAAAATAATGGAAATCGTACGCAGTAGAACTGATTTTTGCAGGTACTACAGCGGAACGTCGCGATTGGTTCGTCGTCATCGTACATGCACGTGGAAGAACAGCACTCCGTACGTCCGCGAGGCAGCGGAACAGTAACTTCAGTCGGCGGCTCTGAGCTCATGCTGATGGACGTCGCTGAAGAAGAAAATTGAGTTAATTGACGAGTCGTTACGTACGGGACGTGTATGTACTGATCGCGCAAGGACGTCTTGCCCAAAACGGGTTGATCACTTACCACCATCATGTCCTCGACGGCTCTCGTTCATACCCTTGCAGATGCACTATGTAAACCTCTGTAAGCTCTTAATTCCAGGTATAACTATTCTAGTAGTTACTCGTCCAACAGCAAGTCTGTTGAAATCCTTCCTGGTGGCTTTGAACAATGGTCTGAGGCTGGTATCACCAAGGAATTCCCCTTTCTTCTGTCGGATGGCCATCTTGGCGTTCCCAAAAGAATTCTGTACAAGCTCTACATCTCCGCCTCCTCCCTCTTCATGGAATCTCGACGTCGCAATGATGTCTGCGACCTGCTCGCATCTACGAGCATCATCTTACTAGCCAACTCTGCGCATCAGACGGCCTTGAATGCGCGCAAGAGGCTCGTGCAATCCGGAAATCTTGACGCCCAGTCAGAGCTCTCTCTCTTCACCGCTTTTATGACAGGATGTCGCGATTGTGCCAAGCAATCCATGGTATGGCATCACCGTCGTTGGATGTTACATTACCTCTCGTCGTCCTCCCAAGCGTTCCATGATCTTGACTACGAGTTTCTCGATGTCTCATTGGAGACGATACGCGCTGAATTGCAGTTGCTGTCCATCTGCTGCGAGAGTTATCCCCGGAACTATTATGCTTGGTGTCATCGCACGTATTGCTTGGGTCTACTACAAAAACACGTTATTGCGGGTACACCTAAGTCACGCGAACTATTGGATGAGGACTTTGCTTGCCTCCTACAATGGATCGATCGCCACCTCTCCGATTATACAGCGATGGATCACGTTTGCAGACTCGTTTCGAAATTCCAGAACCACGGCTTCGAGAAGATACAATTTTGCACACTGTTCAACCATGCAGTATCCTTGATTTCCTCGTACCCTGAACACGAAGCGTTGTGGATGTATTTGCGTGTTGTGCTTTGCTCCGTACCACTCGAACAGCGGCATGAAATGGTGACAGAGATTACAGCGGGTGCATTGGGCGCTCGGGAGGAGGCGAAACGATCGATCTCGTACTTGGACAAAGTACACACTTCTGATCAAGGTGAGCTAGGAGTGCCAGCCATTTCGAACCGATGAAGCGAATTGTGATTGCAAGGAATAGTGGAAACCACCCTTCCTCATGTGCGTACCGGTAGACTGGTGGGCGAACTTTGACAACGAACTCACCCGCAGCGATGGAAAACAGGAGACTGCGGTGTGTACACTCTCCCCGACGTTCGGTGTTGACTGCGCTCAACATCACCATCGATGGGAACCCCGATTTAGACACGCGCTCTATGGTTGCGTAAATCTTACAAATTTTGGGGTGTGGCGGCGATGGTGGTATCTCTTGTAGGCGTCATCATTTCGTCGGTTACTGCCTTTGGTAAAACGTGTTCATGACTATCAGTCCTGCCCTCCCTCTAAAGCAATCATGTCCCATCTCGATACTCCGTGTAGAGTGTACCATGGTTAGCGACGCCTCGAAGCACGAGCTGAACATAGTAATCGTGCCTTTACCCTTGGGCAACCAATCCCACTTGCTTCCTCGCAGAACCTTTTGCTGCGGTTCTTTCGAGACCTCGGCCGACCTTTCGCATCGAGCTGCGCCTCTTTATGGAACTACGTCTTCATCAACAATGGGCGTTGCTAGGTACGCTGCGGGTGGCTGTTCAGAAATGAATAAATACGACCTTGAGAGGGCAGGACACCATTATCGCATCGACTTTGACTGGCCTCGGTCGTACACACTCATTACTCCACCGCAAAACAATACCAGTTCTCGCATCACCCACCCAACTTCTTGTCATCTTAGTCCCCAGAAATGCTTCATCTGTCAATCGTCGCGTTCTTCTTCGCGTTCATTGGATGTCTGCAGTCCGTCGTCCTGGCCGCGCCAGTACCCTCAGAGGTGCAAGTGCAGAAGCGCAGCTTTTCTGGCCAGGCTACCTATTTCGATGGTGCGTTGATTCTTAATAACCTCTGGCATGTTCTAAACGATCGACAGTTGGTCTCGGCGCTTGTGGAGACACCAGCGTTTCTACCGATTACATCGTGGCGCTTGCCTCTGCTGACTATGGCAATGGCGAATACTGCGACAAGGTAATGGTTCACATAGATATATTTGAACAACCTCTTACCGACGCTTCCTCAGACCGTTGTGATCACCGACTCGTCCTCTGGGACCAGTACCACTGCTACCGTCAAGGACGAGTGCCCGTCATGCGCCAGTGGCGATCTTGGTAAGCTCTATCCCCCAGTATACACTCAATTTCAGAAGTTAACTCGAGTCTTGCTACGCTAGACTTGTCGGAAGGACTCTTCGATTTCTTCCGAGGCAGCACTACAGATGGTGTCTTTGACATCACGTGGGAGTTCTCGGACTCTACCTCTACCTCGAGCTCGAGCTCGGACTCGACTAGCAACAGCAGTTCCGATTCGTCGAGCAACAGCTCTTCTGATTCGTCGAGCAACAGCTCTTCTGATTCGTCGAGCAACAGCAACAACTCTGATTCGAATAACAACAGCCCTAAGCCTGACTCGACCACCTCGACCACAGGGCACGGTGGCTCCAGCCCCGACTCTACCGGCGCAGGATCCCCGGCACCTCAGCCGCCCAGCCAGACCCCCGCATAGATCTCTCGTTTTATTTTGGTTCTGTTGTAGCCCCCGGTGGGCGCATCGTGATGGACTCTCTTTTATACGTATATAGAGTGACCTTAATATGTTCGGGTGTGGCTGGTATACTAAATCAGTACTATAGCGTGTTATTCATACTAGTGGCTTCAGGTTGTAGTCTTGGCAGTTTAACAATACTTGTTGTTAATTGTTCGCACTACGGAATGGTGTCTGAAGAATTCTTCATCCGATAGTAAGTTAATGGTGGTGCCAGCAGCGCATCTCGAGTAACCTTAACCTTAGTAATTTTGAAGCGGTGTGGCGCTCAGCTAATTCAGGTTCGTACTTCAACGAGAACCAATAAATCGTTGAGAGCAACTATTCTTCTCGTAGTACACGAGCCCGTCAGAGCATCACTTACCGCAAGCAGATCAAGTAAAAGTATCGAATCTGGTAGACACGTACATGGGAGTTTAGTAATCCGATGCCTTAGAACCCAAAGCTTCACTCTGTAATGCCCTGTAATCGTACTCGACGTTCATAACCGTTCCTCCACGACGCTCAGCCAGCACCCTCGTATAAGAGCCAATCCTCAATTCCACGAGTTGGTTACAAGCACTGATTGCAGCTGTTGCAATACTTTCCGTCAATCTGTGAGATTGCCGTTCGACTCGCTCCCGAAGTTGTGCCCCATGAGATCCCCAGTATGCGTTGCCACACTTTGGCGGATTGAATCCGACCGCAATGGGCAAGCCTCATTACACCTAGAATTTTCAAGGCAGGAAAGGAAGTAAGAATAGGAATCAATCGCTAGAATATCGTCAGCAAAGCCGTGCATGGTTACTACGATACATGTGCCGTACGTATATTTCTGGCGGTTCGTCTGTCCTCGTCTGTAGACTCTCTCCTCTGAGGAGGAGCCTAGACACGTTCGGAGCAACATCGTGCAACTCTGTTATCAAAATGAAAGCTGAATGTCTCAACAATAGAAGGGTAGAGCTCACCTTGGAGAGTAGACACCGACCATGAATTAGTCATCTCTAGGGAGTCCAATTTGTGTGCATGACGCAGGCTGTCGAAGAGTGTTCGCACATTCTGATCACCGATGATGTAGTAGAAAAGCTTATCCAGGTTGGATATATACCTCGCATTGGGGCATAACCTAACAAGGATATGGCTGGAGGGCCCGTGAACTTCTTCAACTAGCGGAAACTGTACATTGCGAGTACGGAGGACCTCATCAAAGCGGTTCATATAGTCGGCATCCTCTTCAAAGTGGTCTCGATATTTGGCCGCTTTGATGCAGCATGTTATTGTGCGGAGCTGTGTGAGCGTGCCAAAGACGCCCGCCAGCTGCCCGGGCAGGTCCTCCGTCAGACCGCTACTATTAGTATCTCGATGCAACGTGTAGCTATAAGAGATAGTAACGTCAATCGATCTTCACCAGACCAGTCAATACGCGAGACCCATAAACGAACATGGACCAATCTCACCTGACAAATGGCGCAAGTTCTGGGCCGAGCCTCGTTCCCAAGTGTGGTACCACTATGGCTCGCATGCGCTTGTCTACCGTCGACAAAGCAGACAGGGATGCAAAGGCCCGGTGAGGGTATACTACTTCAGTGGTCGAATTAAACGTGGGGAAAAAGAGTATCGCTATACCTTACCGATCTCTTGCGGATCAGAGAGCAGGGCACATACAATATCAAGGACATCGTCGTCCAACATCCCGAGCGAAGAGCACACCATGATGGCTACTAGAAACTTGTTACAAAGTGATAGTGATGGTGATTCCGTGTTCGAGGTAACGATCGTGATTGGTTTGATCACCTTACTGAGAAAGTTGGAAGGAGTCTCTGTCAAATCTGTCAATGCAACGTTGCCCTAACCCTAAACTCCGCGGGGAAAGTAAATATTTAATGTATCCAAGAGATGGTCTATAAGTCTGGCGCTCTGGTGCCTAAAGAGTTGCTTTGTGACGCCCTAAAGTCATACTGAATGTTCATGACTGTTTCTCCACGACGCTCAGCTAGCACCCTCGTGTAGGAGCCAAGCCACAATTCCACGAGTTGGTTACATGCATCGAAGGCTGCTGTCGCAATATTTTCCGTCAGCATGAGAAATTGCCGTTCAAGCTGCTCTTGTTGTGCCCCATGAGATCCCAGGAACGGGTTCTCGTGCTTTGAAGGATTGTATCCGACAGCAAGACTGAAGAGCGACGTGACACCTAGGATTTTCAAGGCAGGAAAGGAAGCAAAAATCGGAATCATCCGCTGAAATGTCGTTAGCAAAGCCGTGCAGGAATAGGATGCATGTATCGTCGTACGTATATATCGGTGGGTGCGTCTGTCCGTTTGCATTGAAGTCCTCCTCTCAGGAGGAGCCTGGACACGTTCGGAACAGCCTTGCGCAGCTCTATATTGGGAATGAAAAAAATGAACAATCAGAAATGGAAGCAACGAGCTTACCTTTAAGCGTAGATATCGACCACGAACTATTGATCTCTAAGGAGTCCAACTTGGGTGCATGGTGTATGACTTTGTAGAGCTTTCGTGCACGCTCTTCACTTGTGTAGGAGTGTTTATACGTCTCCAGATTTGATATATACCTCGCATTAGGGCATAATCGAAGGAAAATATGACTGGAACGCCCGTGGGTTTCTTCCACTGTGGGAAAAGGCTGAAGGTGGCAAGTACGCAGAGCCTTCTCCAAGCAGTCTTCGTATTTGGGGTCGTCAATGCTGCATGCTATTTCGCGAAGCCGTGTGAGTGTGCCAAAGACGCCCGCTAGCTGCTTGAGAGCCTCCTCGGCGCCTTGATCTTCCTGAGACGCGAACGCATGATATGCGCAAGTAAAAGTAATATCAATAGATCTACCCAGCAGTCAATACTTGGACAGTTACGAATTTGGACGCAGCTCACTTAACGAATGACGCAAACTTCGGATTCCAGGTCTTCAGTCTGGCTAAGCCTCGCTTGTAAGGTTGATGCCCAACGAAGTACAACTTGAACCGTTTGAACAAGTGTCGTATCGCTATTGCTCTTGTGCGTTTGTCCGTAGCCGACAAAGCGGCCAGTGATGCAAAATTCTGCGTGTGAATTTGAGTTCAAGGTGATGGCATTGCAAAGAGGAAGCATCCAGATACCTTATCGCTCTCTCTCTGAGAAAGCAGCCAACATACAATATCAAGGACATCGTCGTTCAGCATCGCGAGTGTAGAGGAAGAGCCCATGATGGTAAGAGAGTAACCCGACCGGTTTCTGGGATATCAGGCAGTGATGGTGATGGTGTTTATATCACCTGGAGCACTGCCAGGAAGACATTGAAGGTGACCGGTATGGTATCCGCGAACTTTACATGACAAAGCGCGTTTTGTTAGGGTGGAAATATAGAGAAGGAGACTCATTGACTGTACTCACTTGTTGACAGAGTCTTCAATTGATCAAGGACCGGACGATGGTCACTTCCGTGCAGCCAGTCTCTCGAAGCCATTGCGGGGGCATCCACAGACGCAACTGCTGACAGATCCACCTTGAGCATGCCATTGACCCGGTCAACCATTGCCTTGTGGACATTGTCCTTCAGCAGGATCGGCATCGCGCTGTGAGCGTGGCTCTGGATCCTATAACGCCCGCTTTGCGGGGACATCGTCGATGTAAACCAGGAAATTCGAGCATCCCAAATTGGCAATGCGCCCAACGCGGCCATCTTAATCTGGGAAGACCCAGGTAAAGCCATCTTGCCTTGGTACTCGATTGTATCGATTCATGAAGAGGACCGTTCATTGGTCTACAGCATGACCCAATCTGCATTCTTGACTCGTTCCTGGTCCATCGCGATGCGCAGTCACTTGGCCGGATATAGCGATCAATGACTTCACAAAGAGCTGACCAAATCTGGATTTATTAGTCGTGGACCAGCTCGAGCTCTTTGCTGTGTCCACCCCGTTACCTGATACGTGGACAATGCACATTTCCTATTGTCCTTGCCTCGAGGACGCCGGACCCTTTGACGCCCGGTTCTGCTATAAAATGACTGGTCAAGGTAACTGTAATGACTTCATCCAGCCCACATTTGCCGACAAGAGACACGACTTTACCAGCCTCTACCCTTCACATCGTCAGTTCCTTGCACCACAGCCGACTGTTATATTGAACACGCTTTTTAGTCAGATATGTCTTCCTCGACTGAGCAAGTCTATGACATCCTCCAACTTCCCGAAGATGTCACCCGCGAAATAATTTACTGTGCCACCCAAGTGACTAGTACGAGCACCTGGGCCCCA
>QLPD01000933.1:0-13138 GCA_003314085.1 Hymenopellis raphanipes | reverse complement strand
CCTCGAAGGAGCACCCGCACTCGCACCCCTCGCACACGCGCACTATTTGGCCTAACAGTGGGCGACATCTGGCGCTCTACTCCTGTGCTCCAGGCGCAAGCACAGCCTAAAGAGGGGGTATTGTCACGAATTGCCTTCCTCGTGACCTAGCGCCCTTTCCTTTTCCATCATTGGTGGCGCATCAGAGCGCCTAGACACATGGTCAAGTCATCCGCATGCTATGCACGGTCCGGATCCTGTCAATCACCATGGGACTGTCACCTGGACAGCCTGCTGATATCCCGGACCGCTGCCTCGGACCGCCCGGGTTACTGGATGGACAGATGGATTGGATGTCGTCGCGACGACAGGTTAGATATATATACACACGGTCTTGTAGCTAGTTCCCCACTCTGTCCTCTTTTGTCTCCGTACTACACAGTCCCCTCTGTACTACGTCGAGCTAGCACAGCGTCTCTTACGCTTCTCTTATATCATTTCTATCGCTTCACTCTCCCATCGCTCCCCTAGTCGCGGCCTGAGCGGTCTTGTGCTCACGTGGTCACTGTTCTTGACACAATGGGTGAACCGAGTCTCGAAATGGTCAACTATAATGAGGACCTAATTACCTGCCGGTAATTAGGTCCTACTAATCTGACAATTGGCCCCGACAGCAGCATGAAATGAGCCCCAAATATATATCTACAAGAACACATTGCGAAGCGGTTATAATGCCTAAGGTATGGACGTCACCATAAGGCTGGTCTTAGGATCGAGCCCTACTCAGTCCATAGTCTCACTTGGCCTCCCGGGAGTCTCGAGATTCGGCTTTTTGGGCCGGATTGCCGTTTGGCGGTTACTTACGGCGCGCCTCCCGACCTGACCTAATTACGCCCTTCTAATCTCGGTGCTGGGGTAGTCAGCCCAGCCCAGTCACCCTTACTAGGACCCTAATTTTGTGCCTACTTTTGGAATTGTTATCTCGGACTCTTTTCTGATAATGTCTAGCTATCTACCGACGGTCCACCGGACCTAATAATGCCTAATAAGGTCTAATTATGTAAGTTTCGGATTTCCGACAATATCACACAGAGAGAAGTCAGGACACATGGATATATTGGGAGATAGGTGCAGACAGGTATAAGAATGAGATGACAACGATGCAGGGGACTAGGGATAGCACTACCATGATGATACAGACATCGGAGTGTACAAATATGGGCACAGCGCTTACCGGTCAGTCCCGTTCTGCAGTAACGTGCGTCGCTGGTATCCAGCGGCAGTCCACCAAAGGCGATCTTCGTATGTGGCTCGCTCGTTCACGGTCGCTGCGCCTTGTAGTCATGTATCTCCTCGTGGCTCGAGGTGCGTGCAGGATTCCCGCCTCCCTGGTCCAGTAGCATTCCTCGTTCTGCGTTGGTCCTCGCGTTCTTCGTCCGTCGCGGGTGACTTTTCCTCGTCCATCGGGTGGGGGTCGTTCCTCGTCCGTCGATTGGCTGTTTCCTCGTCCGTCATGCGGGGGGTCGTTCCTCGTCCGTTGGGTGGCTTTTCCTCGTCCGTCAAGCAGAGGCCGTTCCTCGTCCGTCGGGTGACTTTTCTTCATCGGTGGTGCGGGGGTCGTTCCTCGTCCAGCGTGGGAGGTCGTGGCTCTTTCCTCGTTCGCTGGTGTCTTGCTGGTATGTTTGCAGTACCGTGTGGCTCGAGGTCTGTGGAGTGCATGATCGTTGTACTGGTCGAAATTTTGGGGGCGTTCCTTGCTGAGCGACGGCAGCTGGTGACGAGCCTGGTACAGTCGCCTCCGGCCGCGAAGCTGCTTGAACACCCGTCAGAGCGAGAGCAGGCGTAAACGGAGACGGAGAGGGTGTTGCAGCTTGTTGCAGCGCAGACCGGGTGAGGGACGGAAGAGAAAGGACGATGATCGGAGTTTGGAAAATAAATTTGATGTATGCGCGTGTGCGCACGGACCACTTGATCAACCGGACTTGGTCAAAACTTCGTTGCGTGCAGGCTTGGCTTCGAAGAAAACTCAACTCAAACATTGCCACTCATGCCACGACGTGTCTCGACAGTGCACATGATTTTTTATGGTTTATTTCCCGGGTCAAGACTTTCACCGTGGCCACCGCCGATGTACCGTAGACACCACCAGCCCATATTGTAGTTATATGGATGCTATGTATAGGTGGGTGGCACCTACGTAGGTGTACATAGTGCTCACCGGGGTATACATAGCCTACGTACGTCTACATAGACACGACCCTTTCTACGTACCCTACGTATTCAGGCCCCGATCCATGTAGAATTTCAGATTCCCCTGATGTGGGTCTCCGATAAGGCATCCTTCCCGTGAGGGAAGCAACAAGCGCAGCGGCAGGTCCGCTGCAAAAGGAAAAGGGCGAGCTGAACCTCAGGACGAAGAAGAGGAGGGTGACAATGGTTAGTTCAAACGTTCCTTCGCGAAGTGAAGCTCATTTCGTAGAATCTACTTCTGGGCGAAAGCGCTCCCGCGATGATGACGAAGACGACGACGAGAAGGAGCGTCCCAAGACTACGAGGCGCAGCGACACGTCTTTCAACGGTATGCATATCTTCTAGGATATAAAGCATACATCGTGACTGATAAACCTGTCCTTAGACGACGATGAAGGCGAAGACAACATTGAAGACATCACGCGCCAAAGAAATTTCGAGCTTACCATCAAGATCACTTTTGACGGTTCAAGCGACATCAACGCGTCCGTCAGTCTTAAGCGTCCCCGCGACGACGATGAAGACGAGGATGAGAACGAGCGTCCGACTAAAGCTATTAGTCGGCGTAACAGCGAGGTGCTTTCCGATGGTAAGCGTCCCTCCACAGTAGTACGCGACATTGAATGACAATGAAACTTATCATCGTCTTTTGTAGTCTGTTCAAGTTCAGCTTCGGGGTCGTCGGAGCCCTCACAGACTCCCAATTCTTCTACCCCCCAGGACATGCCCACTCCAGGAACTGCAGGCCCTTCTACCTTTAACAATTCACAGCCCGCTCCTGGTAGCTCATCTGCTCCGGGCTCTCCCTCGTCCGTGAGGACAGGATCTCCGGCTCGCCAATTATCAGAGCCTCCAACTCTCCCAAGCACCCCCGTTTCGGCGAACTTGTTCCTTCCTCCTGCACCGATAGTGGTCGTTCCTCCACCGCAGGTTCCAGTCGTCGCGGCAGCTTCGCAGGTTCTAGCCATCGTTCCTCCGCCCCCACCCCAGGTTCCAGCTGTTGCTTTTACATCTCAGGCTGCAGTCCCCACTGTACCAGCCCTTCCGGTTGTAGCAGGAAGCAGCGCCGTCACCGTCCTACCGCCAGCTATACCAGCTCCGCTTAACCGTGCTGGCCATCCTTTGAGGAGGGAGAACGCTTTTTGGATTGCGCCCACGGGACCGGATCAGCGGCAGTGAAAAGTCTCTGTTGCTTGTTGTCTGTCTGTCTGTCTGTTTATTGAATCTGCACGATAATAGTAGGTGATGTGTATAGAAGCGGTTTATTAGTGTAGTGCTGTTTGTTTAATTAATGTATAGATTTTCTTGTTCAACTTGCATAACCTTTTTTTTGGACTCGAACAGTCTCCCCATGCCAAAATCGGCACTGCAGGTGTTGAGACGAGTTGTACACATTTGAGATGATTGTATTTAACTACGGCTTCTACATGCCAGTGGGTGTCCTTATTGAAACAAGAACAAGATTTGTTTGTTCAACTTGCATAAGCTTCTTTTGGACTTGAACAATGTCTGAAGAATGTATAAGATGAAGACGCCACAAGAGAGCACTAAGAAAGCACTGAGATGGGTCTATGTATTAGACGGTGAACACACCTTGAAGCCCATTCTAGAATCATTGCGTACGTATACGAAGCTGGGCGTTGCATCCTGAAAGGGTAAGCGCGTCGTAATCCCCACGTGCTATTTCCATGACCGCCTCGTCCGCAGTCAACTCCGCGACTTCCTTTTACTCTACCACTACAATGCTTGCTTCCCTCCAACTTGCTCCTTCAATAACCCAGGAGGGTTCCGGCCATTCCAAAGTCGCGACTGAAGCGCCATGATCGCGTTACCGTCTCCGGCCCTGCACCTTTCAATTGGACGAATCTAGCTGGCCCGCGTAGTGCTCCGCACGAATCGTGCTCTTGTAAATATACCTTCACAGCCTCTTGTCCTTCAGTTTCAGACCTTCCTGGAGCTTGGAGCGCTTGACGTTTTTCAACGGCAACCGATCTTGGCTTGATTGGTCCCTGCCAGGTATACGCCTCTCCTGTCTTGGAAGGTCCGCCGTCAGTTCTAGCTACCGAGTCTGGATGCTTGGAGTCTGACGAAGAGACACGGCGAAGCAACGACCCATACCAACCATACCGATGTATGTCTGCGAGAGAAACGCAGTCAAGGTAACCATCGATGCTATGATGTCGGGTCTTGACAGAAAATCGTCCCCATCAAACCGGGGTTCTGATCCCGCGCGTGGGGGGAATTGATCATTGAAGGGCAGGCACGTGGACAACCCCTCATGATACACGTCCCGAAACCTCAACGCTTTTAACCCTTCGTTTCTTCCCATCACCTTTCCTCCCAACCCGCATCATCCATCCTCTTTGCCCACGACGAGGATGGCCGCCCCCGACCTGGACCCCCCGCGCGCGTCCTATCTCATGGACAACGCATCGTCCAACGCCTCCCAGGCCTCGCCCGCCAACTCCACGACCCTCCTCCCAAAAACCGAGCAAGATGATTACGAGCAGCAGCCGGTGGGCAAGCGGAGCTTGGTGAAGCGCCCCGTTTTCTGGATCGGGCTGGCTGCTGCCGTCGTGGTGGTGGTGCTGGCTGTCGCGTTACCGGTGACCTTGATCAAGAAGAACGATAACACGAGTTCGTCATCGGGTGCTTCGACGAGTGGAGGCGATAGCGGTGGAGGCTCTAGTGGCGGTAGCAGTGGAAATGGGACTGGGGACGGAGATTCGCCGGCGACGACGGTGGCTATTACCGGCGGGGATGGCTCTAAGGTGACTATGGAGAATGGGACCACGTTCACTTATGAGAACAAGTTTGGGGGATATTGTGAGCCTTCTTGTTCGCTTGGTCTTCCGGGTGATTTGGGACTGATTGTTGGGAAGGGGTGTACGACAAATCTGACCCTTACAACGATGGTGCTAAGCCGAACTCGTGGACACCTGCCTTGAACGAGACGTGGACATGGGGAAAAGATCGGGCGTATGGGTTAGTTATCATTTCAACTGTCATTTGTCGTGTTTTGCTCAAGTAGATCTGTATCAGTGTCAACCTTGGTGGATGGTTTGTCCTTGAACCCTTCATTACTCCGGCGCTTTTCGACAAGTACCCCGGGGCTGTGGATGAATGGACATTCAGTCAAGCTATGCAAGACGGAGTGTTGGAGGATCACTACAACACATTCATTGTACGTATCCGTCGTAGCAAATGTCCTTCGACGACTGGAGACTAACGGTCTTCTCAGACCGAGAAGGACTTCGCTGAAATTGCCGGAGCGGGTCTGAATTACATTCGTCTACCCATACCGTTCTGGGCTGTCGACACATGGCCTGGTGAACCGTTCTTGGAGAGGACATGCTGGAAGTACGTGCTTTTGGGTTGTGTACCCGATTAGATAGCTAATCATCTCATTAGGTATATTTTGAAGGCGCTGGGATGGGCCAAGAAATATGGTCTCCGCGTTAACCTCGATCTGCACACTATTCCCGGATCTCAGAACGGTATGCCTTATCGTGCGAGGCGTTTAGGGCTCAGCTGACGGAACCTTGCAGGTTACAACCACTCTGGTAAACTTGGTCAAGTGAACTTCCTCTACGGAACGATGGGTCTTGCCAATGCCCAACGTGCTTTGAACTATATCCGTATCATAACCGAGTTCATCTCACAGCCTGAGTACGCCAACGTTGTCCAAATTTTCGGCATCATCAACGAGGCTCTTCTCTCTCAGATTGGACGTCCTCAGCTCACGTCTTGGTACAAGGAGGCACACGACATAATCCGCGGTATCACTGGTATCGGAGAAGGCAAGGGCCCGTACATCTCCGTTCACGACGGCTTTGAAGGAGACATGACTCAATGGGACGGATTCCTCGCTGGCAGTGACCGTGTTATGCTCGACCGACACCCATACACTGCGTTCAGTGGATCAAGCTTCTCCGATCCCATTGCGACTGGTACTGGAGATGCTGCTGGAGGCACTTGGGTCGCTGCTGCATGCGCCTGGGGAGACGAAACTGTCCGCCTCTCCGGCACCTTTGGCGTGACCTTTGCTGGTGAATGGAGCAATGGCTGGAACGACTGTGGGGTCTACTTGAAGGGTATTCCTGGGAGCAGCACCTTTGGGGGTGATTGCTCTGTCTGGGAGGATGCTTCGACGTGGGACGCGTCGATGAAGGCGGGTGTTGCTGCGTTCAACGCTGCTCAGATGGATGCCCTGCAGGATTGGTTCTTCTGGACGTGGAAGATTGGACCAACCACGGCGGGCAAGGTTGGGAGTCCTTTGTGGTCGTACCAGCTTGGCTTGGAGAATGGATTCATTCTCAAGGATCCAAGGCAAGCTCAAGGCAAGTGTGCTGGCTTGACGACCTTCTCTGGGACGTACGAGCCGTGGATGACTGGCGGCGCGGGCGCTGGTACGATTACTGGTGCTTTCCAGCCGTACCCTCCTGCGACGATTAGCGGTCCAGGCGTGCCCGCGACGGATCTGCCAGTGTATGCGGCGTCTGGGACTGTGAACACCTTGCCTGGCCCGACGATAACAGGGCATACTGTGGATGGGTGGTTCGATAAGGGTGATACGGCTTTGGCGCCGACGCCGATTGCTGGGTGTGCGTATCCTAATGCATGGGACGCTCAGGACGCTGCTGTGCCTACGGGCTGTACTGGTGTCGCTTCTGCGATATGACGAACACGGATTTTACCCGGACACTACCTACTTACACACTCATTATACCAGGACTAACTATATTTAAGCGGTATCTTATCTCTGTTTTGCTTCATACACCTACTACTTGATGCTTTCAATGCTTTTGTTTCCTCAGTAACATATTCATGAATCTGTTGTACATAGTACTTGAACTTGACATTCCAAAAGAAGGCAAGCATGGAAATGATTTGCCAAGAGCGGTGACGCATGAGTGCCGGGTTCCCTGGGCCTGATCCTCCTTATTCCATACCTTCCACCATGTCGATGCTGGAAAAGTTCAAGAGGGGCGCGCAGAAGGCGGGTATGCAGGCGACGGCGTTTGCGCAGACGAGCTCTGTCAAGATTGCGAGTGGGTCGAGGGACTTTGCGCAGGGATTTAGCCTTCCTGGCGAGGCGGAGAAGGCCGCCAAGATTCTCGACAGCTTCCTCGGTGCGTCCTACAGCATCATCTCTCCAAATTCACCAAGACCAATATCATTTTCCAGCCGACCCAGAACGACCCGAATCAGCACTCAACGCTATCCCCAAAGCTGTCCTCCAACGAGCTCGAGGTACTTGTTATTCCAATTCCCAAAACCCAATCTAAATTATACGTAGGCCTCGCCATCTTCCAGGTGCTCAAAGCCGGATTCGTGTTCTCCGGCAAAGCCGGCTCCGGGATCGTCATCGCGCGCCTGCCCGACGGATCCTGGAGCGCCCCGTCATGCATCGCCACCGGCGGGCTCGGCTGGGGCCTCCAGATCGGCGCGGACATTACCGATTTCGTCGTCGTGCTCAACAGCGAGGACGCCGTGCGCGCGTTCTCCTTGGGTGGTAATGTCACCATTGGCGGGAACATCAGCGCGAGTGCGGGGCCGATTGGGACGGGCGGGAGTGTGCAGGCGTCGCTGGCGCATCCCGCGCCGATGTTTTCGTATTCCAAATCAAAGGGTATGCTGCTTTCTTCATGATTATGTGAGGTTTACTTATATATTGGTGGTGGTGGTGTATTAGGTCTATTCGCTGGTCTGTCATTGGAGGGCACGGCGCTTATAGAGCGCAAGGACGCTAACAAGGAGTTTTATGGGTCGCCTGTCCCCGCGCGCGATATCCTCGGTGGGCGGGTGCCCCCGCCGGAAGTGGCGTCCAAGCTGTACGAGATTATCGAGGCGGCGGAGGGCCTCGACGAGTCCGGGCTCCCCGAGTCTGCGTACGTTCCTACCGCTAATGGAGACCACATCCAGATGAACGCTGGGAACAACCATATGGTGTTCGATGCTGATGGCCATTAGTGAATAAATGACTTTATGATTCCTCTTCTTTACTTATTGTACGCGCTACTTTTTTTATCTCCCTGTACTTGTCACAGATACTGAAATATTTATGGAGTACAGTATTGTCAAAGCTGTGCATACCGTCTTCATACGACGCAGCTACATTCCCATGTAACTTTCGGCAAACCACTCTGTTGTCCACTTCAGATCGTGAAGCGATTCAAGGGTAATGAAAACTTAAACAAGAGAGCCTAGTGCTGGCTGCTCCTTCACTGGCGCTCTTGCAGCAGACTTGGGCTTTTCAGCAACTGGTTTGGCAGGTGGCTTAGCTTCAGCCTTGGTAACCTTTGAGTGGCAGGATTCCTCCTGCCAAACAAAGGGGAACGCATTTTGCACGAACTGCATCCTCTAACGATATGATAATACCCACTAAACCTCTAGGTTGGCACGTACAATGGAAAGATCAGTTGAGTGCAGAGCTAAGCAGGTGATAGAATTGGGATATGATAGTTCGTTTGTCACGGTCTTTAGATGATAGACCTTTCTTCGCACAAGTGATCTTCAGATAGCTGGGTCGATTGGACGGAGCTTACTTTCTTCTCTGAAATATCAACGAAATGCAGTACCTACTACGCCAATCCGAGCAAGGACCCCAATAAGAGGGAAGCTGAACCTTTTCAACATCTAGGTTGCTTTGTTCCCATTCCAGTGTCCATACATGGGCTCCAAGATTTTGAGGAGAGTTGTTGATGGAAGATGATAGATTGGAGAACACAGACATGGCGGAAGAAGATGCAGGAAAAGGAAAGTTCGTGACAACGCACTGCGAGAGGCTGAATGATGGTGGGAACGAAGAATGTACTGGGAAAAGGCATAGTAAAGCACTCTGCAAAACGTGTTGGGGAGGGCATGGCGCAACACAGGGATGATATAGTACGTTGTTACGGTATACAGACCCGCAAAAAATGTGTGGTACAAAGACGAAGAAAGTAATAATGATGAGGAGGTTAAGAGCAGTAGATGGACCGGAGTTTGCCGAGCCGGTTTGTAGAAGACGAACCGGCGGCTAATTTCTCACGCTATTCAGGTCGGAAGCTGCATCCAGTCGCGATTCTGTGAGTGCTCTTTCGCGTCTTCGGCATTTCTCCAGAGAGCAGCGTCTTCGGCGCCCACTCACAGCCAGCGTTCTCGGCGTACCCTTCGGCTGTCCCGGTTGATCTAACCCTTTACAGTTGATCGAAGCGCGACGGTGAGACCTTGCTCACACTTTCGCTTTGCTTTCCCTTAACGTCGAGCGGCGTCGAGCCAGGTGAGTCTCTCTATTCTTCTTAACATCCGAATCTCCTCAATTATTGTCGAGCCAGTCCCATTGTCGTGTTGTTGGCTATATCGTGCTGAAAGTTTCAAGCTCGGACGATTAAGTTCAAACTTCACACCACAGGCATCCTAGATGCTGAACCAAATCCGAATTGAGACTACACGCAGCCTCACATTCCTTAACCATCGCCTGCGTCGGCCAACTTTTTCTCGATTCTTCCACTTCCGCTTCCATTCGACGGCGGCAGCCCCCTCTGGAGTCACTAACCAGCTGCACTTTACCATTGGTCCCAATGGCGAGACTTTGGCTAACTACCGCTTCGCCTCCGAGCCGCTGGGCATGCCTGGATCGAAGGACTGCGGCTGGGCAAAGCTCGACTTTGGGGAGAAAATAGGTCCAAATGGCAGGTACACCATCGAACGCAAGCTAGGCTGGGGCATGCACTCGAGCACGTGGCTCGCTCGGGATACTCTAGCCACCAAGTTCGTCGCCATCAAGGTCTTGACGGGCAACTGGACGTCGTATTGTCGCGTTGGGATGGCTAGGGAACCCGACGCGTTGCGCGTTTTAGAAGAAGGGACGACGACGCCGCACTGCCTGCGTCTCTTAGACTACTTTGAGATGGACCGCAAGAGTTACACGGAGGGCGACCACATCTGCCTCGTCAGCCCCCTTTATAGAGGCGACTTTGGGTCCTTCTCCTACCCGTACGGGCGTGCGGGGCAGTACATCCCTCTTCCCGTCATTAAACGTGTTCTGCTGCACACGTTGCGCGGTCTCGCTTATGCCCATGCCCATGATGTCGTCCATACTGACATCAAGCGCGATAACATCTTCATTGACACGGGCATCACAGATCAAGAAGTTGAGGACTTTCTCGTCAAGAATCCACCCCGACGAAATGACCCGGAGATGTCTGAAGAGGGTATCGTCCAATCTGCCGTGTCGCAGAACTTTCCGCCCATATCCATGGAAGACGCTGTCAAAGCCACGTATCTCCTTGCTGATTTTGGCTGCGGTGAGTCATCACAGGCTCTCATTAGTTAACCATATTCTTAACGCATCGCAGCGCAACCCTCGAAAAAGCACGAACACCATGTGATCACTGTTCCTGCATTCCGCGCTCCCGAGGTCTACCTGGGTGGCGAGTGGGACAAACCGGCTGATATCTGGGCGTTTGGTTGTCAGGTCAGTTCCATTAATTCATCGTATCATATGAGTAGCATCTGAACATGCAACATCCTAGATTTTCGAGCTGCTAACTGGGAGGACACTTTTCTTCAAGAGAGCGAATGACCTGAATCTCTCCGAGTCTGGATTCATCCTATACCAGATGGCTACTGTTACCGGCGACAAGTTTGAACCAGAATTCCTCAAGAAATGCTCCAAGGCATCAGAGTTCTTCGAGCCTGATGGTCAGTACTCTTGGACATCTTTGGAAACGGCTTGAAGCTTACCTTGGTCTTTATTAGGGAGTTTTAAAGGTTCATTGACGATTCCAGACAGATCCGTTGCGTACTGCTTGGAATGCAGCAAGCGTTTTACCGGTCAAGAGGAACTCCTCCCGCCCGCAGCGGCCTTGATAAGTCGCGCTTTGCGTATTGACCCGGAGAAGCGCGCAAGCGCAGAAGAATTGTTGGAGGATCCATGGTTTGAGGATGTTGTTTGATATTGGTTTCTGCCCACCTCTGATGCGCTATCATTATATTGCTAATCAAATGCTCTCCACTCGAACTTAAGGTGCAGCCAACGTTCATCGCTCGACGACGACGCTCTGATTGATCCAAAGTTTCGCTTCACGGCAGGACGAGAGACAAACGCGAAACGAAACGCGACCGTGACTATTTGGTCACGATCACATGTCGTTACCAGCGTTACGCCATCCCATGCTTTTTCCACTGCCAGTGGCGGAATAAAGGATCAAAGGTAGAAAGGCTAGATCTGAACGAGTTCCACGTTGGGACTTGGCTCAAAAGTCGAGTTACTGTATGATGTAGAAGAGCTAGTAATGGGAAGAGGATGCGGGGGCATCTCTAACATGCACAGCGATGTCTTCATGGCTTCTTTGGTATTGACTAGGCTTAGTGCAAATGTGTACGAACACGACCGAAAGCTCGCCCTAACGCAACTTCTAAGCTGACTCTGTTTGTCACAATCAAACCGACAACAAACCCAACCTACCTCACGCTACCTCTGCGCAACCCCCTTACCCGGCTGCTGGAAAACCACACTCTCCACCTTGCCATACCCCGCAAGCTCGCGTGGCCTCCACGGCGTTTTCGGCTTTTCACTCTCCTCTCGCTCTGTCCCAGTCTTGACCGCCGCGCTCCCCGTACTCGGCCCGTCATACGAATCAAAGAAGCACACCTCCGCGCCGTCGTACGAGTTGCCGAATGCGTGCTTCCCAGTCGTCAAGCATGAAACAGCCTTCACCGCGCTCCGTACGTCGTCGTATGCTATTAGAACGCGGGACGTGCTAGTGACCCAATGAGTGGATGAGCGAATTTCTAAAGAAAAGGGTTACCTTGCGAATATGACCCGCATTCGCCCATACACTATGAGGTCATCTTCCAGCTGGTTAAGCTCCAGCGGGGCAGCGAGCGACAAGTCCACAATCCGCCGCGCACCACTCCTCATCGCCATCTGATGGAACAAATCCAGGTTCCTAATCCCCTCAACACGCATCTGCGCCCCGACCAGGTCAGCCCGCACCTGGAATACCTGGCAGAACCGCGCTGCCTCGCCGGCCGGGTAAAAGTCAATTATCTGTATTCATAGTCAAAACCTGGAGGCAGGTCGGGGAAACACACATACTGCGGTGGTACTGTCAGGAGGGCGATTGAAATATGCAACGTCGAATTTGGTGTGCGGTGACCGGGAAGCGGCATCGTAGCGAATCGCATCGAATATGACTGGAGTCGGTATATGGGTGGGTAGGTTTTCGATGACGACGCGTCTCGGTTCAGATGTGGACGTCAGCTCGTACATTGATGGATCCTCAGCAAAAACCAGGTTCAAACTTTTCATAGGGGAGTCCATGCACTGGAATGGGGGTTATAGTTGGTTGCCTAGGAAAGTACTGTATCACATACTTTCAGAGCATCAACATGATTCAAGAACACTGCCGTGAGGCATGGCTTCCCAGCTCCAGTAATCGACTTGGCCAAACTCTCCAGTGGACCGAATACCGCGAACAGCGAGGTCGCATTCTCCTCAGTCAACTCATTAGCAATGAGGGTCTCCAGAGTCACACGCACTGCACGGCTGGTTTGCCGATACGCCATACGAGCGATAATATCAGCCGCCAGAGGTGTGTCATGCTTGTCGGTAACTGTAGATACTTGCATACCTGCTGGATGCTGGTGGACCATATGGGCCTGATAGTGAGAGAAATAGTGGATAAATAGATGGTCCTCGTGCGGCTCGACCTTTTCCACGGGTCCGTGTCCCATTTTCTTAACAACGTCGGTGACATTGTAGCCCTTTTCCAATCCAGTGATGCATATAGCACGGGGCATAGAGACTGGAGTGGGAGCTTGGGGTCTCGGGAGCTTTCCTGTTGCAATATATGCCGGCTCGGTCTGTTGAATAGCGTTGGTCGCTAGGAAAGAGAGCTCGCATCCCGAGTACCGATCG
>QLPD01000931.1:0-41908 GCA_003314085.1 Hymenopellis raphanipes | reverse complement strand
TCACGATTTCGGGTGAGATCAAGTTCATAATGATGGCGCTAGGCCAATGGGGTGAGCGACTCATTCGGATGTAGAAATACCGATGATGCTATCAGTGCAGCTTTGGGTATTACACAGTTGAGTGGCGCAGCATTGAACCATGATACACCTCGGGTAGTTAGGGGTCAAGATGACGGCTTCAATATGGGCACATGACAAACTACATATACTTTTGGTGAGACGAGCAGAGAGTGATGGGATCAGGGCAGCATGCCTGTGCACCACCTCACATGCTAGAATCAAAACTGTTGGTAACAGTTTCAAAACCGGGGAGTCGGCCTCAAAACCATGTTTACTGTGTAGTGAGACCTAGGGTGGTGAAGTAAACCCTAGGTTTCGATACACCTCGGGTTTACTGCGGTTAGTAACAGTATTGATGTATCAAAACCCCCAGGGGTTGGGAGGCAGGTTTCGATACCGGCACGTGACTTTTCACGTGACAGCGCGCCGGCGCTGAGGAGAAGCAGGCAGGGGCAGGACAGAGGCGGGACCAGGGCGGCGCGCGGCCTGCGCCACATCACGTGTCCCGAACACGTGCCGGTATCGAAACCGTTAGTAACGGTTCAAAACCGGGGCCTCCCGGGGGGTCGGTATTGATACCGTTACTAACACCCCTCGGAGGTTTACTGCGCCACCCTAGTGAGACCTCATCTTGAAAGTTTGTAGTAAAAGACATGCTTGTCCCAAGAGTTTATGCTCCCTGCAAGGCTCGAACTTGCGACCTCCAGATTACATGAGCAACGCTCACTCATTCGTATGAGACTGGCGCTCTAGCCAACTGAGCCAAGGAAGCGATGACTTAGTAGGGTCGGCAATCTCTCTGAAAATGGATACAGGTGTGAAAGAGCAGACGAAGAAACCCCAGGTCGGTAAGTAGCATCCCAGCACCAACGCCTTATCATAGCATTCGTCGTGTGATGCACCGCCTGCAAGTACTGCTCACCCGACCTATCTACAAAACCAAGTAACGATAGGATACTCCCTTAGATCCATCGCATTCCCAATTGACAGACTAATCAGACGAGAGTTATGGTATTTGGGATGACAGCTGTACGAAGGACGTCACCTTACTTTGGACACCATTCCTTCGAAGATGGCTGCTCCGGTGAATACCACGTCCGTGACGGCGCCGGTGATGTTGCCTGTCTGGATGCCTGAAAGGTAATCCATCTCAATCCAAGTTTCAAGGATTCACGTCGACGTACCGCCAGCGTTGACAGTACACCCAGCAGCACGCGATAGCACACCGGCGAGAGTGCATTCCACGTCGTCTGGTCAACCACCTCCGCGTCAAACGGCTCTCTCCACTCCTCGCCGTCCTGTGTCGTATGATGAACCGGGCACCACGGCACAGTCCTTCAAATTTGCTGTCAGTACGATGTTTGGTCCAAAGCGCAAGAAAACTAATAGTAATACTGACCGTCCCGCTCTTCAAGAACTGATCCAATGGTGATGTTGTAGTTTCCTTCATAGTTCTGGCGTTTGGAAACCAGATAATCGACTCTTGATTCGACGATGGAGGCTAAACCGATGAGCGTTGCAAGTAAGACGGAATCATTGTGTTAGTACTAGTGCAAGAACAGGCAGAGGCTACCCGTAGAGTCCTGTATCGCTCGAGTTGTTAGAAAGCATTAGCTCATGGGGGTGGACTGATAAATGATGCTGATGTTCGGGAGCGACGTCGGGCCCGCCCAAACGCCTGCTCATGAATAATGGAAGGAGTGCTTTGCAATGGTGGCGCAGGATGAAGTTACTCCATAAATCCTGCCAAACGTGTTATCTTGCAGGACATAACGAGCGAACAGGCCATTTGGGCAGCGAGCACGCCAACAATTTAGACGGCGCGAATGACAGGTTCAAGGGGACACGGGAGTAGGGAGGACAATGGATTGATATTTGCATGGAGGCTATACATGAACGGTAATACGAACGATCTGGAAAGAGGTGAGCGAGGCAACAAAACACAGAGTACGAGAAGGGGGGAACAGTGGTCTCAGCCTCGCCTTACATTCTCCATCCACGCCCAACCATCTGGCTCTCGAAGAGAAGGCCTCGATACCCAGCAGCAGTGGGACTCTTTTACGAGCGGGGCGTGTTCCTTTACCAGGATTATCTTCATCGACCACCAAAGGGAAAGGGAAAAAAGCAGATGTATTAATCTACTTACATTTACAAGAAAGGAACACGTTTGTAGGATATGTAGAGCCACTCCAGGTGATCCTGCGTCCTTGCCCCTCGACCAGTGGGAGGAACATCAGCAAAGATTGTTTTTGAGAGCCCGCGTCCGTCTTCGACGTTTGTCTGGACCACCCCACCTGCAAAGTCGCCGAGGCGACGGAAGGATGGTAATTTGGACGTCGTGGATTTTATGAAGAAAAAAAAGCAAAAAAGTGGGCGCGGATTTATATGAGCAGACTTTAGACTCCGCTTCAAGTTCCGTTTTGGGCAGACGATCGACTCGCGTCTTTTTCCGAATACGCTCACGTTGTCGGTAAGAGTTTACAATATGTTTGCTAGTCGTGGCTGATAGCGTGCAAGTAGGGAATGGCGGCTGCAACGTATGCGGTCGCATCGGCGGCTGCGTCGGGCAGCGCGCCAACAGCCTCACCTTTTGCTAAACTACTGCGACGGTCGCGCTTTGCTGCATTCGACCCCAATATCCGCCAGACATATTCCGCCCCGAAAGCCCACGCCCACCGCGGCGACTTTGGACTCAAACGCCCTCTCACTATCCGCCGCAAGAACGCCTTTATCACGCTCACCGCGGCGTTTGACGCCCGGGAGCAGTACGTTGAATGGGTCAAGGGAGAGGCGCAGGTCCGGTTCATCCGTCGCTACGAGGAGATGGACACGAATCCCAACGTACCCCATGCCACTTCGTGGTACCAAAACCAGAGCTCGAAAACGGCCACCGACTGGCTCATTGATTCCGAATTCGGTGACGACACAGAGCGTCCGGAGGCTAGGGAGGGCATGTCAATAGACGACCTTGTCAAGGAGAAGCTGTCGGAGCCGGTGCCCCCAATGCCAGCCGACTTGGCGAGCGTGGGTACGAAGATGGCGGATGTGGAAAAGGCGCGCCACGCTATCGCGATCACAACATCCGGACTCAGTCCCAATATCGAAGCCATGTCCGAGGCAGAATTCGACCGTTTCGTCGAGCGCACCCGCAAGCTGCGACCTCAGTTCCGCGAGTTCCTCCGAAAGCGCTACAAGGAGCACAATGACGACAACCTCTACAAGCTCGCCCAAAACACCACAGAAAACATGCACCGTCGCTTCCTCGAAGAGGTCACCTTCAACGAGTTCAGGAGCAGCAGGTCCAAGAAAATTGAGCCCAAGCCCCACCGCGTCGGCGGTCTGCTCTACCATCACCCCAGCACACTCCACTCATACATGTTCGCCAAGATGGAGCCTGGCCTTTTCCTCCAAACAGACCGGGATGCTCAGCACCGCGCTCTCATCACACCCCAAGCCGGCTTTACTACCGGTCACATGGTCTCCTTCGGTGGTCTTCGCGCCTCCGTATCCGAAGTACCGCCCGACAAAGAAAGTATTTACGATCACAGGGTGGGCATGGCCTCCACGGAGGCCACCATGGCCCACCTGGCCTCGATGGACAAGATGCGCCTAATGCCGGGCATGGTCACCATTAACAGTCTCCCCCGCACCGTCGGTCTCAACGCCAGCGGCGTCAAGGGTATCCGCATGCGCGCCTCGGTCACCCTTGACCCGCAGCTCGATACCTACTACCCGTACTTCCCCTGGGATCCGCGCTACACGCCTGCCATTAACATGGAGGACTCCGCGGGCCGCGCTCTGGACATGGACGCGTTCGATCTCATGGACTTGCGGAATAACCCCGAGACGGCGTGGATTGCGGAGTACCTCTTCAACGCTGAGGAGCTCATTGAGGCGTATGGCCCGCTGCCGCCTGACGCGATGGGCCCGGCTGGTGATCCCAAGCCGCTGACGGCGACGGCTGCGGGCCCGGTGATCACGACGGAGGCGCAGCGCCAGGCCAGTAATACGAATGTGTTGAACATGTTGAATAAGCTGGCGTCGAATAACAGGGGGCCGCAGGCTGAGGTTGCGCCGCCGGCGAGGGCTGCACCGTGGGCTCCGAAGCGCGAGACGATTGATCCTGCGCATAATGCGGCGCTGGACGCTTTTGCTGCGCTTTCGAAGCCGGTGAGTGTGGTTTGTGTTGTGGTGTTGAGAAGTGTGTTTGACTGAATGAATCCTGGATAGCTATCCCCGCCTGAGGAGACTAAGCTAAAGGAGGATACGATGGCTTACCTTAACCAACTTTTACCAAAGAAGGTGAGTGTGTGTTTTTTGCTTATTGGAATGATGTTGATGTGTCTGACAGGACGGGGAGAATACACCGTGATGTGTGGGGTGTGAATATATGTTCGTTTAATTATCGTGTTCGCGTCTGGTGCGAGACAAGTTGGATGTGACGCGTAACGGCCGATGTCGTTGTCGTTCTGGATAGTCGTGGCGGTGTTACGCCTATAATATAGCATGACCGGAGGTTGAATGATTTTGTGCAACATCTCTCGTAGAGTAATGGGGAATGTGATCTCAGTCGATTCAGGTATAACGTATTGTGTACGTACCATGATCCTCAACTGCATGCGCCACACTTGTCGATTGACATGTCATTTCTTGGAAAGCTGGCGCTTTGATTCGAGACGAATAATCTATATAAAAGCTGGTCTCCGTGTATGAACTCATACCTAATCCCTTGTCATACTCTCAAATTTGACTTGGACCCCAGAAATACCCATTCCATTTCTACATTCCAACCAGAGGTAGAGTTGGGGCGGATTGGATGATACACGCTCGACACTCGAGAGAATTTCATAAAGAGAGTGCTTCCGACGGATGAACCGACATCTTGACTCGTTTCCGTTCATCCATCGCTCGGAATGTATGTAGTCCGCTTTTGGTGGATTGAAGGCTCAGGCTGAGCTAGCGCCCGGACGACAACCTTAAGCGAAGCTCTTGTATCTAAACAGATTGGAAGAGGACTACTTTGAATTCAATAGAAGCTACAGTGTGTCCAAGTAAGGCTTTTCACCTAACAGACTTTTCACATCCTGAGAGGTTGATCATAGATCTCTTGACCTGAGCCTGTTGGTACAACAAGGCACTCTATCCCGTATGATGCATATCCCCCGTCATGAAATGCGCCGCGTACTAGTCCAATGGTGCATCAATTTGCCCAAACAAACGATACAACATCCGGTCTAAGGCCTGCCCGCGGTGTAGCCGACCAAACGGGATATACTTCCGAAACGCGGCGTCAAATGAGGTCGGGCTAGTGAAGCTTCGAGCTGACTATCAATAGCACTAGCACTATTAATGCGCCACATGACTTAAAAAATCATAAATTAATAATTTCCTAAGTAGGCTTCGTGTCACAAAGCGTGACGAATGGTCCTGCAGCATGTTCCCCTCATCATCCCAGTGCATCGTTGAAATGCATCTCCTGCGTCGCCTGAGAAGAACGTCCGTTTCCGTTTTCAATAAAGTTCAATACAGTCAATGGCACACGTGATTCACGTTTTTGTCTTAATACTCAATTGCCAGGTGTCTGGTTCCGCGTTTGGCCTGCTTCTACTCTTGCCTTACGGCCTAAACTTGGACTGCTATGGCTGCGAAATGCTCGCAATCGAGTGTCGTCACGAGCGTCTTTATCTCGACGTCGTTCTCCTCGTATAACACGACCTGGACAGATGTACAGACTTCTTTGAACACATCGATATCGAGTGTCGTTACGAGCGACATTACCTCTTCCTCGTCCTCTTCCTTCTCGTTGGTTTCTACAAGTTCGACCCCGTTTCTGACGAGCTCGACGGAAGTACAGACGCCAACGACAACGACAACGACAGAAGCACAGACGACAAGTACACTGCCGACAGAAACGCAGATTCCAACTACACCGACAGAAACGCAGACTCCGACCACACCGACACCGACGGGAGGACAGACTCCAGCCACACCACCACCGACGGCTCCAGCCACAGCGCCGCCGACAGAAGCACAGACGCCAGCCACACCGCCTCCCAGTAAGTTATCATTATCTTTTCTGACCTGCATTATTCTAATATCTACTTAGACACAGTACTCTCAAATGTCGGCCGACTCGGAGTCATACAGTATCATACACAATACCTGGCTGTCTGCTCCGAATCCGATGTCACAGTGCCTCATTCCCAGGACGCAAGCGAGACCGTGGTCGTGTTCACCAGCACCCCGCCGCCCACGACGATTACGCAGAGCCAGGAGGTGACGCTGTCCGATGGGCAGGTTACGCTGCGGTATTCGACATTCACGAGCACGCCGGTTGTCGTCGTGTCGACGAGTACGATCCCCATTCACCCCTCGCCTCCACCATCCAATAACAACCTTGGTGCTATCATCGGAGGAATTGTGGGCGGATTTGTTGCGCTTCTTGCGCTGGCTGTGTTGTTGTATTATCTCTAGTACGCCTTGAACTCTCCCTCTCATCTCGTCTACCCTATGCTAATGTTTGATTTAGCAAGAAACGCCGAACGCGCAGGGACGCCGCCGACGTTGACAACCTCCTCGCGGCAAATGGCACAGGGAACTTGAACGGCGCGGTGAATCCTTTCCTGACCGGAAACGAAATTGCCTCATCGGGGAATATGGTGGTGCACGGAGGCGGAGGAGGACAGAATGTTGTTATGCAACCAAGCGGACAGCCGAATATGATGCAACACGGGCCGAGTCTCATGCAGCCTGGGGCGGCGCCGAATATGGTGCAATCCGCTGCTGGCGGGTTCCAGCCTACCATGATGGGCGGGAATGCGAACATGACGCATCCGGGAATGGCGCCCGTGTTGCCGTTGGGTGCTGCCCCTGCGCGGTAAGTTCTTATACCTCTCCAATGCTCAAGGCGATTCGCTCATCTTTATGGTAGTCATAGCGGATCTTTCTTCCAAGGCTCAGGCTCCTCCCCTCCTGGATCTGGATCTTCAAAGTCAAACATTCCCAACAGGCCACCCATGCCGCACTCACACTCGCGTACGACCTCTGACAACACCAATAGCAGCGGAAGTGGAAGTGGAGGAGGGTACATTGGGCCACCGATGCCAGGCGCGGGCCCGGAGCGGATGCTTGTAGTGGCGAACCAGGACCCGGCCGTAAGGGGGGGCGGTGGTGAGTCGCATTGGAGAACGAGGGGGAAGGACGTGCATCTGGATGGCGGGAGGGCGCAGAGGGAGCAGGCTCGGCAGCTTCAAGTTGAGGTGCCGCCCCCGGCGTATAGTGAGGATTAAAACATGACGAGGATGATTTTTGTTGTTCCTTTGGGTTTTTTTGTCTGCCGGTTAAAATGGATAATTCTGTATTTTACTTTACTACTGCTATACTTACATCCTTTACATATGAACTTGACACTGCAATGAGCATAAGTAAGTACTGTAGTACTTTTATCAGTCATACTTGGGAATTAGCAGATACTGCGTTTCCTGTTGTAGTGTTTCGATGTCGTCCTCGGAAATGAGAGCTTCACTTCATAGTGTATGATTAAATGACCGCGTCTGCGTCTCGATCGACCGTCTTCCCGTTTTGGAAGCCATAAGCACCTTGCCTCTCCCCGTCACCACGACCACTCGAGTTCCTCGGAGACCGATTCACACATCCGCCTCCTCCTCTCTTCATCTATTCCGACCATGAATATCCGTCTAGCCAGGGTGTGTCCGTTTCAGCTCGCCAATCCATTCGCTTCCGTTCATCTCTCCCCAGGTACGTCTCTCCCTACCCCTCCCCTCCCAAAACGCGACGGAAAATTCAAAAACTGTTGTGCATAGATCGACGACCTCACGGGCATGCAAGCCACGAATCTCATAAACCTGCCCGAAAACTATAATCTCAAATTCTGTACGCCCACATCCCCTCCCTCCCTCCCTCGCGACTGACCTTCAATTGGTAGGGATGTACCACCTGCTAACGTGGCCGCAGATCTCGTTCGTCGCCGAGGACGAGAAGGGCAGGATAGTGGGGTATGTGTTGGCTAAGATGTATGTCTGTCTGTTCCCTCCTCCCTCCCTCTCCTTCCTTCCCTCAGAGCTGATTGGGGAAATGGAAAGTGATGGAAAAGACGACACAGACACCGACGGCGCCGGGGCGGAGCCCCCCAACGGGCACGTCAACTCCATATCCGTGCTGAGGACGTATAGGCGCCTGGGCATCGCGAAGCGGCTCATGTTGCTCTCTCGTGCGTTCCATGTGGCGTGTATTGTCGATTGATTGATTGATTTGCGTGCGTGTTGTAGAGGAAGCCATGTCTAGCGTGTACAAAGCGACGTTCGTGTCGCTGCACGTAAGAAAGTCGAATAAAGCGGCGATAGGACTGTATAGGGATACATTGGGATTTGAGGTGGCCAAGGTGGAGAAGAAATATTGTCAGTGCACCCCTCCCCCTCCCCTACTTGGTATTTGCTTACTTATGCGTGTCGTTTAGATGGGGACGGTGAAGATGCGCTTTCGATGCGGTTGAAGCTGGATCATTAGTAGGCTTGTCTTTATTCTTGTATAAAGGTACCACCAAGGACTCTGCTCGTTAAGTACGGTTCACTCACGCGTTTCATAGATATCTCATCTTCCTATAACAAAACGGAAAACGGACGCGGATGCGCGGGACGCCTTGTAGCGATCGATCATTGTCCTTCATTTTGTATCTGCCAACCAAACAACCTACTGTAACTTAGTTGTCAATGTTTCTTGGGCAAGGATCGGCTTTCTTTCATGATGGGGTTTGGGATAGAGCATCTTGTTGTATACCAACAGCCTCAGGTCAAGGGGGCCATGATCAACTAAAGAGACTATTAGGGAAAAGCCTTACTTGGACAGTAATTTGTTTCTGCTGAATCCTGGAGTAAATTTAACAATTTCATGTCCTCCTACTAACCTGCTTGCATTATGATAAAGGAGTAGTAGTTTCATTTAGGGTGACAGCTGAAAGGATAAGACCCTCCAATCCACTGTAAAGAAATGTAGAGCCTTCCTCCCTAAGTACATAAATAAAATAAAAGCATACCCATAAATACATCAAGCAAATAGCATAGCTACCCAAAAGATAAAACTAAAAAATCATGAAATCATGTCATAAACTCAACCCGCACCATACGCCGGAGGCGGCACCTCCGAACGCCCATCCTGCTCCCTCTGCGCCCGCCCCCCATCCAAATGCACCTCCTTGCCGCTCCTCGTCCAATGCGACGCCCCCGTAGGATCGGGCTCACTCGACGGGTCCTGATTCGCCACTACAAACCTCCGCTCCGATCCAAAGTACCCTCCCCCTCCTCCTCCTGCACTCCCATCAGAGGACGTCGTCGGCGGGGATTGTATGAGAGGCACATTCGACGCCGACGATCCAGGAGGCGAAGCGGGGGTGTAGTATCCGCTATTACGCCTGACGATGATGATGAGAATCGCATTGAGCATATGGAAGAAAACTTACCGAGCCTCCCTCTCCCTCTCCCTCCGCGCACCAGCCACAGCCGCAACACCCACGGGAAGCATCGTAAGCGGGGACATGGCGCCAGGCGGCAGCGCGCCCCCGCCAAAGACCCCCGGGTGCGTCATGTTCGGCTGGAACCCGCCCCCACTCCCGCCTATCATGTTCGGCTGAACCCCATGCCCGCCTATCACGTTCGGCTGGAGCCCATGCCCGCCCATCATATTAGGCTGGAACCCGCTCCCGTGCACCACATTCGGTGACGGTGACGCCCCCGGAGGCTGCGTGAGATTAGGCGCATTCATGTTCGGAGAGGCACCGTGTTGTAACATATTCGGCTGTGCGCCTGGTCCTTGCATAACGTTCTGCCCTCCGTGCAGTATGTTGGGATTGCCTGAGGGCGGGGGCGACATGGAGTTTTCGTTTCCGGTCATGAAGGGTTTGATCTCGCTAGCACTGTGTGCGTGCCCGTGTCCCGTGTGCGCGATGTCGTCGTCATTGAAGATGTCGTCCCAACGCGATTGGCGTTTCTTGCTAAAAGAGAAAAGAAAGTTAGTAAATGAATGTCATGGGAGGCAGAGAGAGACGTACAAGAGATAATACAATAACGCAGATAGTGCAAGAAGCGCGATAATGCCGCCCACAGTGCCTCCGATAATCGCGCCGAGGTTGTTACTCGATGATGATGATGATGAGCTGACTACTGCACTCGTCGTGATGGCTGCCGGCGTGGTCGTTATTGTCGTGTACTGTACGGTAACTTGGCCATCGGACATCGTTACTGACTGGCTCGTTATGACTGTCGAGGGAGGTGGGGTGGTGGTTGTCAGAACAACGCTTGACGAGTCTTGAGATGATGAGGGCACGTCGGAACAGACAGTCCCATATTGCGTATAATACTGGGTGACTCGTCCTGTGGAGACCGTGTATTCAACGGGGACAGTTTCCACGACGGTGGCTAGATATTAAAGATTAGAAAGAAGAATGCAGCGCAGCACGGATAGATGACTCACTATATAGCGTTGTGGCCGACGTCGATGTAGCGTACCCAAGGCAGGTACTATTCCTGCCGAAGCTCGTACATGCGCCCTGTACTTCTGTGGAGCTCGTCAAATACGGGGAACTCGTAATCGACGAGGAGTACGACGTCGAGACTATGTCGCTTGTGACGACAGTTGTTTGGGTGGCAGTGGGCGTCTGTGAGCATGTCGCCATAACTTGGATCGTGTATAGCCTACTTGTCGAGGCAAGTTAAGGCAAGAGAAAAGGAGGCCAAACGCGGCGGGCGTCGAGGCGAGCCCGTCAGACACCCTATTGAGTCCTAAGACAAACGTGAAAGATCCCTGTCAGTTCCTGCATTCCTTGCCTTCCGTGTGGCAAGGAGACCATGATCGACGTTTGGTCAACTGACGCAACATTGGACACCCTTTTTTGACGTGGATGTTCTGGGGCGCGTTGGGAAGCATAGTACTAGAGGCTGAAGGGAGAAAAGTATGCATCAGTCAAAAAAGAGAGCGATTCGGTCTGAGGAACGCACATGGGTCTAAACAAGTTCAGGAAGACAATGAATTTGCCTGTTGAGCTTTGCGGAAAGGGGCCGAATGTTGAAACGATCTGGACGCGTTTTATTTTGAAGCGTCGCGAATGGCATATTTTCAGAGGCAACGCAGTCGTCTGTCGTGCGGTAACAGATGAACGATGCTGATGGTGTTGGTCAAGGAGGGAGTCCAAATCAGGATGGCTGGCGCGAGAATCATTTCCCTTTTGGGACTGACCCAAGCTCTCCTCCTTCCGTCGCGATCATTCGACGTCAATTGCAATTCCAAACGCGAATCTAAAACGCCGGTGAAGTTGTCCTTTTGTTAACACGAATATATCGAATTTACCGTGTATTGTAGTACAGGCGTTAACCCATGTCGAAGACACATTAAATAAATGAGCACCTCTCGTGCCGAATCCCAACAGCCGCCGTATGCACGAAAACGGTCGGGCACAGCCCAGTCCATCTTCCGCACCGTTCCCCCAGCGCCGGCTAGCGCTCCTCCCCTCTCGGTCGGGGCGACGACTTTCCTCAATCTATGGGTACACGATTCCAAGGACCTGGGCAATGCAGTTTCCTTCAACCATGCATGTTGGCCTGGCGTCGCGGAAGGAGATATGCTCAGCATTACCGGAAACGGAACCAAGGACTTTTTCTTTATCGTTCAGAAGAATGACCCTCCCAAGCCCCAACTGCAAGTACGTCCGATCGCCTAAATGTCACTAGATCTTGACTTTTTTTGACGCGTTTGCAGATTTCGATCCCCCAGTCTGTCGCCGAGAGGTTTGGGTTCAGGAATAATGCAGAGGTGACGTTAACGAAAGTAAGCCCGCGTTTATCTTGTTAGCAACTTTTAATGTCAGTCAGGTAGATCAAGGACAACACTGCGCCGATTATGTTGAGCTTGTATTTCAAGACCAATACCTCGGGAGGAATGACATGTGGCGATTGGGAGAACACCTTGTCGGGCAGTGCGTTTACACCGATCAAGAGGTCAACTTTATAGGCAGCATCGCCGCGAAAATACAAAACATCTACATTGGTGGACGAAAGGCGCGTTATATGTTGTCAAATATACGCATGTCTAACTATTTGTTTAGGTTTCGGCAGCATGCATGACCTCAAGAACAAAAGCAATTTATCGTTCCCTCTCCGCCAAAGTCACCATTTTCATCCAAGTTTGTCGCGAACTATGGGAATTCGCAGGCGATGGCGAGCGCTATAACGAAAAGATCGTCCACTCCTTCCTCCCCGCCCTGTTCGCCAAATGGAAAGAGGCAGGCACAAACCACACCGTCACCATCATGCTCATATCCCGCGTCTACTACGACGAATCCGAAATCGACTACGCCGCTGGTCCTTTACAACGCGACGAACGCGGTCAATGGTACAAAGACTTTTACAAAGTCATCACCGACCTCGAGGTGATCTACGAATGGAAACCCACCCTCGTCAGCCTCAAAAACTCCTTCTGGGATTTCCAGCGCGATATTCTTCTCACGCACCACTACCACCTCCACGGCTCCACCGAGCAAGTCCGCCTTGTCGGGCGCCTGTCATACGCGCACGACGGTCCCATCCTGGAAGCGCTTAATCTCGGCTTGAACCCAACCGAGACGCACTACATTGACCGCTCCCTCCAGCTCACGGGCAGCGTTACGATGCTCATCACGCCAGGTACTGGGTACTTCCGTGTCAATAAGCAGCTGTTGCGGTTGACGACTACGCGGATGCTGGACCAGGGATTTGGGTTGGATCTGATATGTCTCGAGCAGCCGCCGTTACATCAGAGTCCCATCTTTAGTTTCCAGGGTTTACCCCCGGATGAGAAGGTGAATGACGCTGGGTCGCGCGATATGGATCCGCTCTGGGGTGGAGAGCGAAGGAAGAGGGACGGAGAGAAAGAGTCGGACGATGAGCGGGAGAAGGTCACGTTTTGGTGGGAGCCATTTTGGATATCGGTATCGTTTTGGGATAAACAGATGGTATGAAGTTTGGTTCTTGTCGTCTTCAGTTTGCTAATTTTGTGTTCTTATTATCAGGATCTTCCTTTCCGTGAAGATAGGTTTGTGCTCATTTCTCAATTGCTGAACTCCATATATTAATTGAACCCACTAGATTCATTGCGCGCGCAAAGATGCACGAGATACAAATGCTCGGTCTGTTGGAACATGATGTCTTGTCCAGTATCGAGGTTCCCCATCTCAAGGACGATGAGGATCACCTTTCACCTGGACCATCTCCCACTGCTGCACAACAGTTCGACAACGATATTTTTGCGGTCGCTACCGAGCCACAGCAGCCTACCGTCAATCCAAACCGATTGTCTGTGACTTCGATCTCTAGTACCGCGACGGAGACCATATCCTCGTCCTACCGCGTACCCCCCGAGAAAAGAGCGTCATATCGCAACTCGCTTACTACACCCAAGGTTCCGCCGATTGAAGAAAGCCCTCGAACCTACCTATCCGAACTTCCAGTAGAAACCCCCGTGCGAACTCGCAACTCTTCACCGTCCCAATCATCTATACATTCCCTGCGGTCTAATCTATCTGGATATTCTTCCAAGAGGAGTATTACTCGAGATCGCGAAGGCTTGTCGTTAACTTCCAAACTCACACCGGCCTGGCTTTTCAAGCCTTTCCGGAGCGGTCCCAGCGAGCCTCAAACGAGTCCTGTTTCCGCCTCGGTCAGGTCTGGTGGTGTAATGCCAGTAGCATCTATTTCGCCCACCCCATCGACGTCTGCGCTGAGCACACCCACACTTGCCGCGCCCACCATCTCCGCCGCTCTACCTTCTATTCCTTTCCCTTCCGCACCACCCAACCTAGCGCGCGCTAGTGATGAATTAACCTCACACACGCCACAGCCAATGGCTATTAAAAACCGAGCTATACCTCTACGCTCCAACTTTAGTCGAGCTGTCGACAGCGAAGTGCGTGCCGCATTAGCACGTCCCGGGTCTCCACACGACGATCCCATCCTCGCAGCGCTCCCAAAACGGCGCAACACCGTCAGCTCGCTCACTGTCCCTTGGACATCATCCTCTCCCGGCTCCAAGCCCAACCCATCCAAACCCCAGTCTACCGTTTCGTACGTGCAAGCCTCCCTAGCCGCCCGATGGCGCCATGTCTTTGCATGCCCTGCATACAAGCACGACATCAAGTGGTCATCCATGGTCACCCCGGGGTGCCTACCCCTCACGGTCGAATACTTCCCCTCCACCGCCGAGCTCGAAGGCTCCTATGACGTGTTCTCGTACGACTTTGTCGTCGACCCGGACGAGATGCGGTCGTTCCTCATCAAACCGCCGCAGGTCAAGGGGAACGCGGAGGACTTCCGCCGGGCGTGGGCGCTCGTCGTCATGCGGGGGATGGCGGCTGTGCGGCTCGCGCAGGGGTTCCAGTTTGTGCTGCAGAAGCCCACCAACACCAAGACCAAGCACGGGCAGGGGCAGGACGATGATCAGGATCGGCGAGCGACCGCGTTCAGAAGACACCAGTCGTTCATGGGCATCTCGGACGACGAGATTCCCAAGCCGTGGGGCGCGGCGGAGGTGCTCAAGTCTACTGCGAACCCGGTGTATCTGAGCATGAGCAACGAGATCCACCGGATTTCGTACACGGGCGAAGCGATTCAGGTGAGGCGCTATGTTAGGCGTATGCCGTTGACGAAGCCGTTCGACTATGAGTGTCTGATCTGGCCCAAGCTGGGAGTGGGCTACACGGAGCAGAAGACCCAGTTTAGGTCGCATGGGCTGGAGAACTATGGATGGAACCGGTATGTATGAGTTCTTTTTCGTTCGGGCAGCGCGGGAGGCTAAATTGCACATTCATTTCAACAGCCTCGATATGTTAGTCGCGGGGTACGAACACCAATTCAATGAATCGCTTCGGTATTGGCGGACCCGATTCGTTATCATACCTACCCTAGAGCGGCCGACGACCAACACCGGGCCGACGGGGGAGAAGCTCAACGACGAAGAGACGCGTATCCTCGGTGTCGAGAAGCTCGCGGAGCAGTTTACGAAAGTAAGGTGGCAGTCCCCTGATGAGAAGGCCGTCGCGCCGCCCGTGCGGTTCTTGCCTACTACACTGAGCCCCGCTGCGTCGGTACGGGACGACGTGCTGATGCACCAGCTGGACCAGATCCACGCTGCGGGGCCGCTGCAGAAGAAGGTGAAGAGCGAAAGGGAGATTGGGGATATGTCGTTGAGCGGGATTGCCAAGGCTATGCGGGAGGAGGACGGGGTGTCGATTAAGAATAACCATTGGCATAGGATGCAGTATCAGAACTCGTTTACGGGGTTTGATTTTGTGAGCTGGTTGGTGAGGGAGTTTCGGGATGTGTCGTCGCGGTCGCAGGGCGTGGAGGTGGGTGTGCGGCTGCAGCATGAGGGATTGTTTGAGCATTGTCGGGGGCATCATAGTTTTTTGGACGGGTGAGTGGGTTTGGGTATCTCAGTTTTGAGTTATGAGCTTACGGTTTGTTAGACATTACTTTTATCGGCTGATTGGCGAGTATGCTGTACCATCGACGCCGAGGTTACAATCTTGGCTTCCGAGATACGATACTTTGACGCTCGGCCGGTCAAGTTATCTTCCGACGACACCTGCACGCCAGAAGTCATCCTTTGCGAAACCGCCGATGAAGAGGAGATTAATCCTGAGTGAAACCATGGTCATTGATATTGATACCAACAAGGTAAGAAGAATCTCTTTCTCTTCTAAATTCAATCCTTTGCTCACAGCACCACCTTTTACTCACAGCGCAGCGACCAAGCCGAAGCCGTCATCCTCCACCACGACATCATCCACAACCCCGCGACCGTCTTCCACTTTGAGCTGCAGTGGATCGGGACGACGGGGCGCTACATCGAGGACCAGCTCCGGCAGTGGCACAAGACGATCGAGCGGTACGGGCTCAAGCTCGTCGAGGCGTACGTGACGCAGATCAGCGACATCCGCGAGCGCAACGCGTTCCAGTCGTGCTTCCCCGTGCGCCTTGCCCTCCCTCCCCCCACTATCCCCGACCTGCATCTCCGTGTGCCCGAGGGGACGCATACCGCGCATTACTTTGAGTATGCGCTCCTTAGAAGGTTCAACTTTATCTTGGACGTGGAAGCGAGCGATTTGTATCCCGACGACGTGGACGTTGTGTATTCGTATAGGCGGTCGCCGTACAAGTACTCGCAGTTTATCCACCGGACGGGGGTGGCGTTTATCCAGGTCGTGGGCGGGAGGGAGGGGTTTGTGTTTTTGACGAATAGGCTTATGGGGGCGGGGAGGACGAGGGGGGAGAGGCGCCCGGCGGTGGAGGCGGAGAGGTTGAGGGTTGATTTGGATGCGTTTTGTGGGGATGTGGGGGCGTTGGAGGAGTTTTATAGGGCGGAGGTGAGGTTGTTGGGTCCTGCGCCGGAAGGGCCGCCTGAGCCTCCGCTGTTGGAGCTTTGAGCGTCACACTGCTTTTTTGAAAACTGCTTTCCTTGTTTTGGAGTAATTCTTTTATTTACCAGCAGATTTCTCAGACCCTCAGAGATATTGAGAAGCCTTTTACTTAGTGTATAGTAGTTTGTAGATACTACGATACTCTGTAGAGCTTATTCCCTTCATCGTCGTCGATATCATTGCTTGTGTTCGTAGTGAATTGAGGTATTCGGGCTTCACAAGGGCATAGACTGGGGATCAGTGCATTCAAACAGCATGCACTGTTGGCACAGATTGAACTTCAAGTAGCTGTAAGTTAAATAATCACTGGGCATGAAATATTTTGGACCCTCTTCAACAGAGAGAATAGGCTGAAAGGCATTGCAGTCCCAGCCAAGGTCCCAGCACTTCAGTGACATTCCTTAAACCTGGTTCGGAAACTGCCAAAAACATAGTGAAGGTGATTCCTCGTAAACAACCGGCCTGAATTGAACAGGCATTCAAGTCACGAGCAGACGAGTCACGACAGCGAGGCTTGTGTTCTACAAGTTGAACTACGGTTCTGTGCGTTAATCCCTCACCTTGCCTCTGACTGAAAGCCATACATCACGAAAAGGGTCCCCAGCCTCTGGTCACTATCAGTTAACCTACGGCTACTTCAGTTACCCTAGAGACAATGTTATATCAAAGGACAGCAGATAACTTGGGTACAGGTGTGGGTCTACAAGACTTCTTGAGTTAACTCAAGTTAGACTTAGGTTAGCTTAGATTGACCCAAAGTTTACCTTAGTTACATTAAGGTATCCTACTAAGCACACATTCATCCACATTCAACTCATATATGTCGAAGACTTAGTATAAACTCAGCAGAACATAATGCTCATGCTTGACTTCAATCATAGAACAGCACATAAGTTCATTCCTTTCTGTAATAAATATATATATAGTGATAGCATTGCGCAACAGTCGAAATACTGATAGGATTCAAGCTAGCTAACTCTCGACAAGTACCCGGGAAATCGGCAAAGTCAGCCATGTTCCTCCCTGATGATTGTCTTGAGTGCGTGTGGTCATATGAAGCACAGTAACATACCTGATACTTATCAGTGTGCACACTCGGAGCGGGGCAGTGGGCGGGGGTCCTCAACGGGCATCATGGGTACGTGGCGCTGCAGTCCAGGGCCCCGTGAGTACAGATAGCCAGCATACATATGAAAGGACCATACAAAATGCACACAAACTGAATTCACCAAGTCACTCGGTGCGAGGGAAGATAGCAGAGTGAGATCTGTCGTGTCGAGCGCGAACGAGGTACCTGGGTGAGGCTATCAGTATCTACTGATACCACGTCGTTTGTTCGTACTTACTGGCCATCAACGTACGATACTGGTCCGCTCCTTGGTCGCTGTGTCAGGTGGTGACTTATGCGAAGAGAGTACACGTACTAGATTCCAGGTGCATATGGTTTGAAAATGCCGTCAGAGGCTGCAGCGAGGTGCGCCGCTCTTAGAGATTGTTGTGCGATCTATATGTGATAGGGCTTACGCGTCGCCGTAGGCCAGTCATCCAAAACGCGTAGAGAACGGCGCCGTAAAATGTAGAGGACGAGGCAGGGGGGAGTGACCGTCGCGGCGGTGATGCGGTTGGCTGATTCGTCATGGTGCACTGCATCGTTGGCGTTGGAGTTTCGTCGTAGCCATGTCGTCGGGTTCATTGTTAGTCGCTGTTGTTGGTGGGTCGAGGTCGCGGTCGACAGTAAAGCTCGTCGTCGTCATGAAGCGGAGGGTCGTCATCGCGAAGCGGGAAGTCGTCGTCATGAAGCGGAGAGTGTACAGCAGAGGTCGACAAGCCACTACCGAAAAGTGGCCACACTCGAGATGACGGTTGGATGCTTGGCGTGGACTTGTTATTCGTCGCTTGTGTTGGTGCTCGCGGCTATCATGGCGCCATTCGTAGTCGTGATATCATCCCATGCGAACGAGACTCCGACAGTGGCGGAAAGCAAGATGTCGTGCATGGAGTGGCGAGCAGTGGAGGTCGATTGTTAGAAGGGGCGCGACAAATGAAAACAAAAATGAATGATGGTAGTAGGAAGAAATGAGCACGGACCTCTGACAAGTGGTTGATCACCTTTCCGATGTCCGCTATGGTGGAAGAGACAGTCGATGGTGGTAAGAGGAAGAATGTAAATAGCTGGACCCTGCATCCCGACCAACCGACACGTGAGGCTGACGTGGCACCGTGTGCCGGCGGCAAATGGACTTGGGAAATTTTTGGGCGAGTCCTTCGAGTCCTTTGGGAGCGGGACCAGGATGGGCAATAGATATCTTGCTGCCCAGGAAATGATTCCTGCAATGAGAAGTCAAAGACCTCGACGGTGTCGAGCCAGAAAATGAAAAAAACTACGCACCAAGGATATTGAGAGCCAACCCGCCATCGTCTATCACTCGGGCATGGACGTACTCAACGGTGGTGCACCGTCAGCGGAAAGCGTAACGTCCCAAATCTGATCCAAGCCCGCGCTTGAAGCCTGCTCGTCGGCGGAGCGGGGGTTTTCATGTATGTTCCGCATTGCTGCCCAATTGTGGGGCTTACGCGGTCCTCCTGGCTGCGTCCAAAGTAGCTTTGATCCAGTTGTCGACTGGTGTGCTTGTTGCGAGCGGTGTTGTTTTCCGCGCCATTCTGGTGGACTTCCGCGAGAGTAGTTGGTGGTATGAGGCGAGGACACGGATCTGAATGCTGTTCGGATTCCCGGACCGTCTGTCCGGCCGAAATCTAGACGACAGCGACGACGATGGTGGGCGAACGGTGGGTTGTGAGAGGTCGCTCTTTTGCAAGATTCATTCTCAATATAGAAGTGAACCAATCTATGAGATTTCAGAAAAAATGATATGGAAGAACTACATGACTCACAAGGAGCCGTGTAAGGCCTTGTGCAGAGCAAGTACAAGGTACCGCAACGGGCGGCCACCATAAATTGAGCTCTAATAAATCAATATCACTGTGAAGCATATATCCCGTCCAAAATCCGAGGAACTGGGGAGGTTTAGCGCACTAGAGCGCACGATTTCATGCAGTCTGGATCGGATACTATCCACGTAAGCTCACTTTCAGGTCTATACACACTACTCTTACCAGAAATTCTATTGTTACATAGAATATCAGTATCCTGTATGATATCCCGACGCTTATATCACCACTCCGAGGCTGTCGACGCTGTCCCGAGCGTCGACGAGCACATTCCGTTCACGATCGGATGACCGATCCGAACATCCGGACAGTGATCGTCAGTCCGTTCTCTACGTGCGACCACCACCACCATCCTCATTTTGGCGCTCTGTCAGCACCCCCACTCTTGAACACGCCGTATCCACCCTCTTTACGCTTTTACTGCAATCTGGACCACGAAAAGGACGAAACCAACTGCGTAAGCCCAGACAATTGGAGCAACAACGGGCGTTGTCGACGTCAAGGACGGGCACTGGCAGTTGGATTCTGCAAGGCTCGGAGAGGGTGAATGATACTGTCCGTCTGTCGGCGAGGCAGCGCGCAAGTACGTATTTTTTCCTTTTTTTCTATTCTATCCATATCCACCAGTCTTGCCCATGGCGACGGCGGCGACAGTGACGATGATGTGGCATCGTTCACGACGCGTAAGCCCCGCCAACGTTGCCTGCCGGATCGTCTCTCCTCTTTCCCCCATGTCATGTCGACGGCGATGATGTTTACGAGCCCTACGGGTTAGAGGATTAGGTGACGCGACGCCGTACTGTCTGCTGACAGCCGGCGTTGTTGAGGTGCGCAATTTTTTGACCTTTTTCAGTCCAAACTTACTTATTAGCAGAACTACACCTCCAGGACGCGACGACGACTTCCCCACCACAAGGACCCGACCACAACGATGAAGACGACCCCGCGACCACTTCCACAGCGATGACGCCAGCGCCAGCGCAATCCGGATACGACATACCCTACGTACCCTCGCGACAGAACCCAACCGCGGCCAAGCCCGTCTCTCATCTTACCCCCATGTCACGTCGACGGCGACAACACATTCGGCCTCGAGCTTCTGTCTGTGGGCTCTCCTCATTTTCACTCAGCTTAAAGAACCGCGGCGGCTTCGCTAGACGCGTAAGCCCTCGGACGAGGCCGCTGCTCACCCTTCCGGACCAACAAGCTGGTATACTTGGTAACCCGACGTCGCGCTGTCTGCTAACTGACGGCGTCGTCAAGGTGCGCTTCTTTTTTTGCCCTATTTTAGAGGATTGACTTTGAGAAGCAAGACCAGGCCTTCATAACGACGACGATAAACACGACGCCTTCCACACAACGACTGGGACTTCATTTCTATGACAATACCTACGACGAGGATGACGCCGCCTCGACATCGATTCCGCCACGATAGCAATGAAGGCGCTACCCCCAAGGTGATGATCGACGTGGAGAACTCATAGCTGAGGACAATTTCTCTAATGAAAGCAGACTCGTCATTACAAATCCACGCAGCGATGCATGCGTTCTCTAAGGTTGCAGATGAACGACGCCGCAGTGAAACTTTGGCGTGTCCTACCAATACTAGCACAGTGGTTGATGCTTTCGAACAGGGTAGGACCACTGGACATTTGTACAGTGTGTCGCCTTGCCGAAATATTTGATCAGCATCATCACAAGGTGTTCTGGACAGACTTTAGGTCGACACCATCATGCACTCTCTCCACAGGCAATCTAAGCGAACTCAAGCTACTGGAAGAGAGGACTAACATCCTGGCATCTCTTAGGTTGGCTTAAAGTATGAGTTTGATCACACTTGTTTCTAAGTTTTCTGAAGTTACCTGGAAGTTGTCTTGAGATGTAGAAGCTAGCAATGGCTTCCCAAAGTTAACCAGGGTGACTGTAGGTAACTCAGGTGCCTCTGGTTAGGTGTTGTCATGAGTGCTGTCTTGGGTTACCGTGATGCCCAAGGCCGTTTCCTGATGTAACTACTTACTTGCAGAGAGCGTCACGCCGGGGCCTACTAGACAAAAATGATCACTCGAACAAAGTTGCTACTTGTGGCGCAAATCGAGGAGGCACACGATATGCTCTTTCAGCAAATGCTTCACCACCTTAAAACTGTCACAGTGAGGCTGAAGGTTCTTGATTCATGACTGCGACTCTTAATTTCATCGATGTACATTGTACAACGAAAGGAATGCAAAATAAGAATTGGAGTACCATATGATTACAACCGGCCTGACTTGAACAGGCATCCAAGTCTTCAAATTTGAGTACTGTACTATTATGACCTCATCTTCATGGGGCGTTATGCGTTATGCATACTCTTCACAACTGTTGCTCTTCATTCAGGGTCTAATTTCCTTATATGGGCTGGCGGGAGCGGCGGCAACAGCCGCCGCACCAAAAAATTTCCTTTTTAGGCCTTACCTCGGTCCAAATTTTGGGCGTTACGCGTTATGGTACCCCCGACTCTTCATTTCACGGGCCGCCGTTATGCGTTATGCGAAGATGAGGTCATAATAGTACAGTACTTGTGCTCTATGAGCTGAGCTACAGTCGTGTTACCAACCAACATGCAGTATCACAAACATCGACTAACATTGCATCTCGATAAACGTGAACTCTGACTTTCAAAGCTCGCTGCCAGTGGGAAGAAAGACTGAAATTGTATGGTACATCAAAGCATTGTCTATCCAATCAACCACCTCGGGCTCGATGTGGCGCACAAGTACACTACTTATTGTTCATATGATGTCTGCCTACTAGGCTTCACACCCACAATACCATCTCACACCTCTCCTGATCGAATGGAATGTATCGCGCCTCCGCCACCCAAGTCCCGAGGGACGGCTGGAACACCGTGACTAGCGGCGAACAACAAGTGGGCTTCCATTACTTCTTCTCCTCGAAACGGGGAGGCGCTGATCATGAAGTTGTTCATCACAGTGATACTGTAGCGTTTCGACCGTAGGTTCGCGGCTTGTGACCCGATATGCCGCGAACTTACAGCGAATAGGTTCGTAACCAGGCACGAACGCGGGAATTACCCGATTTGGACTGTCCTGCCGCAGGCGGGACCAAAAATTTCCGTTTTTGGAGTGCTGTGCCTGGCTCGGAGGCACTGTGACGCGATATGGGATATATATAGGTTCGCTTCGCTGGCCGCCGTGACCCGATATGCGAATATCCGGTCGAAACGCTACAGTATTGTGATGATGGTCGGGTAGTAATAGATAGCCGCGGGTATCGCGATAGATCACCGGCGGCGGCGACACTGGCGGCGTTGTCGGATCGACAGTTAATGCAACTTGCCCCGCATAGTACGTCGGTCTGAGTCGAAGAGCCTTGTCTGGTATTCATTCTGATTCACATCTGTGAAGAAAAACTCTTGTCTGTCTGATTCACATCCCAGGAACTGGCACAAAGAACGTGTCTGCAACATATCATTATGATGGGGTGTGTGAGATATCAACACCATCATGTTCTGGGCCCTCGGTCAATTGCGAGTTCTTGCAGATTTTTTGCAGTTCATTATTTAACTTCCTGGCATGATTCATGAAAACTGCCAAGAAAAAACAACATCGCACCTTTTGCACAGACAACCGGCCTGACTTGAACAGGCAGCCAAGTCACCGCGATGGTTAAATGCCAGTACTCATGTGCTCGACGAGCCGGGCTACGGTTGTGTCTGATGCTTCCCAGCGCTCGTCAAATCGATCCGAGTCCTGTGTTAGTTCCCGCGACTAAGTATGAGATGAGCGCGAAGGAAGAGATGGCGTTAGAGCCCTTTCGCTCTCGAAAGCGAGGGGATGAATGAATGGATAAATTGTGATTGACGCCGGTCTTCTTACGATACAACATAGGCAGGTGACAATCACTTAGTATCGACTCCTAGTTATGTTCACATTAGCAACCTTCATGAAGGATCGGAGTGGGTGAAAAAACTGACGATCATAAACAATCCTGCCACAAACGGCGTCTCCGTTGTCATTCGTTCCCAAACAGTACAGCACCAAACGAACCTCCCCGTCAATCTCTTGGATAGTCGTAATCTGCCGCAACAGTTGTTCGCATTTAGATTTCCTCGGTAGGAGCACTATAACCCTAGTACTTACCTCAACCGTTTTCCATCCATCTCACACTCTCATAAGAAGTAAGAACCAGCTTGGCATCAGGATCCAATCCCTTCCACGCGTCCTTCAAATGCTCCTCTGAGTCCGAGGTGCTAACATCCCCAAGCCCAACAATCCGCGCACGCTTATTGATAACCCCCAGAATCGGATTATTCTCCTCCACAGACGTGTCGTCGAGACGTCTATTATTCGGCGTCCCGGGGATCCCGCCGACATCCCCAAGGGCATCGAACGTCGCCTCCCGACCATCGTGTGTGATAGTGAGAGTGACGGACGCGCTGGAGACGGCCTTGCGCACTACCCAGCCGACGTTTTGGAGCTGCATTAGTTCCTCGATGTGCGTGGAGAGCTGTTTGTTCTAGGAACGCGACGAGGAGCGTGAGTAAAACGCACTCGGGAGATAGACTTGCAGTTACGAGCGTGTATTTTCCGGACATGTTTTCGGGGGTGAACTGAAAGAGGCCATTGCGCGCGATGTTGTGTGATGGTAGATTCCACAGCGAGCGGTACCCATTTATACTCCTCGGAGAGACTCGTTATTCGTCAAAGTTCGAGGCAGAGGAAATTGATGAACATTTGTCCTTCATTGAGACCTGTCTGTTCAAGGCATCGGTACTAGGATCGAGAGGCAGCAGACATACATGACGGAGACCGTGATTTCTCGCTTGAGTCCATTTACGTTGTGCGACGTACCATTGACGTGCACGAAGAAAAAGGGAAATACGATAGTAGAAGAAGCTGCACAGGAGCCACTGAACCACGTGCAGTTCAAATACTTATCCTCGCAGTGGCACTATAGTTGTCTTCGTGTGACTAAGGAATCAGAAATCTTGCTTCATTAATCAGTGTACGATTTTCATTCTCATACGATTTCGTTTCCTTGACTACTTCGTCGCGTCCCACAGGCGGAAGTAACAAAAGCAACAAAAATTCCGAGTCGCAGCGATGGTCAGACGACTGGCCTGACTTGAACAGGCATCCAAGTCACGATCAGATGTGTGTGCTTGTGCTCTACGAGCTGAGCTACAGTCGTGGCACATACTTACTTTCATCAGTACAGTTTCATTTGAGTTAACGGCGTGAATTGCATCACAATCAACAAGCTATTATCGAGAATACTATTATTATTCCTTCTTCTCACTCTTTCATATACACTTCCAAAGTTGAAAGCACCCCGACCACATTCTAGACTAAACCTGGACTCAACATCAAGGATTCGACCCCCGGTGTGGCGTAGTACAAGATCATATTGTCTGAAATACATTAATTATACCCACAATACCATCACCTCAACCCCTCTCCCGAATCCAGATCGAATGTATCGCGCCTCCGCCACCCAAGCACACTGAGGAAGAAAGGGCGGCTGGAACACCGCGACTAGCGGCGAAACAAGTGGGGGCTTCCCTTCTTCTCCTCGAAACGGGGAAGGGAGGCGCTGATCATGAAGTTGAAGTTGTTGTTCATCACAGTGATGGTGATGGTGGTAGATAGCCGCGGGTATGGAGGCTACCTACACGCGATAGATTACCGGCGACTGGCGGCGTTCTCGGATCGACAACTTGCCCCGCATACGTCGGTCTGAGTCGAAGAGCCTTCATTCTGATTCACGTCTCTGAAGAAAAAACTCTTGTCCGTCTGATTCACGTCTGCGAAGAAAAACTCTTGTCTGTCTGATTCACATCGCAGAAGAACCGTGTCTGCGACATATCATTATGATGGATGGGGTGTGTGTCTGATATCAACAACAACATGTAAATCTGCTATAGCGGGAGAAGCTGGCGATGAGTAGGGACTAGGTACACGGTATTAATGCAAGAATAGCAGCGGGCGGGGAAATAACGAATAATAATAATAAGTAAAGGATGCGAAAGCGATGAGAGCGAGGGCATGATGATGATGATCAAGCTAGCACGCGTCGTCTGTGCGGCAACGGCACTGGGATAGACTTGACATGGAACGGCCGCCGTGATTTTGGCTGAGGACGAGGCATATACTCCAACGCCGGCGTGGACGGCGTCTTGGGTGACGGCGCGTCGTCCGACGATGAAGGACTCGACGGCACAAGCGTAGGAACGGATGACACCGCAGGAGCATGCCGCACAGTATTATGCCTCGGACGCACGTTCCGTGACGGCGGGGAAGGCGACCGCGAGTGGGCCCGGCCGTGGGTCAGCAGGTGATGGTGTACCAGGAGATCAGCTTCGCTGACGTGGAGTTCAAAGTCCAATACATCGAGGAACTCGCGTTCGACACGTCCAATGTCGCGCTTTCCGAAGACACCGGTGCATGTGGCCCAATGGATATTTTTCAAGGTGGAGTCGTTGAGGTACTGAACGTGTGTGAGCATCACAGGGCAGATGATGCGGTGGATGATGTCAACATTACCTTGGACGCGAGGATCAGAGCACCGAGGAACACCCGCTCCATAGCCCACTCATTGTGCGCTATTTGCAGGTGACGTTTGGACCTGTCTATGTAGACAAGAGAGGTCAGGAGAACAGCCGTTGTAGTCTCCGACCGTCGCAAGACATTTGTGGCGAATTCAGTAAATTTGGGGTGCTTCTGGCGCCGCATTGGGTTACGGCCGCGAGAGTAGGATGGATGGGAGTTGTTCAGAGCGAACTCGACCGTGTCTGCGACGTGTTCAACGAGATAATCTATGCAATGAAAGATGAGAAGTGGTCCAAAGAGAAAAAAGCGAAGCCACATACCTATGACGCATTCTGATATTGGCAAATCCAGCATCCGCATGAGAACCGGACTATGCGTCGACGGATCGACGAAGGATGCATGATGGATCGACGAGGACGGGGACGAGCTCGAAGAGGACGAGGACGACGCCTCTGGTGTGTATGGAGAGAACATTGGAAAGTCCATGACGGTTGTCAGCGATAAATGCGGGGAAGCCTAGGGGAAGTGACGGAACCATGTTGGGACTTTATAAACTGCCGTCTGCCAAGAATGGAAAATGAAAGCTGTTCCAGATCGGGCGCATTAGACAGCAAGGACGATGTGGTGGACCAATAGAGGCATCGATCACGCATTGGCTGAATCTCGATCGACCCCGGTCTCGACTCGGAGAACCGCTCCGAGTCGCTGTCCTTCGCGTATAGCACGGAGACGAGACCAGTAGATCGCGGATAGCGAACAAGCCTGGGCTTGTATCGCGAAAGATGGACAAGATCCTCCGCATTCATGACAGCACAAACTTTCACTCGAGACCAAGCCTACGATGGGAGGATCCGCGCGCGCGTTCAAACTCGGCACGGAATGCATAGCAGTAATCGTATTAAATCGGGATCCACTAATCAAGGATCTAACCTTCCGCGCGCGCGTCATGCAGCCATCTCGTATTCTTGGCTCCGACGCAATCGATGTCAAGCCACACCGCTAAACGCAGTCTTCCAAGACCCAAGTCATTCAAAGTATGATGACGGTTTGAATTAAAATCCGACCTGGCTATCCGGGTCATCAGCCGCGTCCATCAAAAGTGAATTTAGGATGCCATATCCGAACACCGTGTTGCAATCAAGAATGGAGTAGTACTAGTAGCATCAACGTGTGTACACGCCCAGGTGTGCGATGGGCGTGTCAACCACTGGCTGCGTACATCTGTTGCCATTGACGCTCGTCGCTCACGCGCGGGCGTTTTGATAATAATAATATCCAAGGGTCCCCCCCATCCATCCGCCGCCCGCGAAACTAAGGCGGTCGCAACTGCGATTAAACCGAGGAAATTTAGCAGCCCTTACCGAGTGCGCCTTAGTTTCACCATGTACATTCCGCCGTCCTAAGCCCTAGCCCTTGTCAAACATAGACCAAGATAAGAGGCAGGGAGGGAGGGAAGGAGCAGCCCTTCCGGAAACATCCCATCCCAGTTGAGACTCGTAGCAAAGAAAGACGTTGAATACCATACCAGACAGGGGAGAGAGAAGGCGTCATCAGCCAATCAAGAACGCCAGGAACGCAACGTGCACAGCCTCCTCGTGCGAGGCACGCCACAGTTCCTCCGATGATCATCATTGGCTACGGAAAAAACGGAGAACAGCAGGACGTGGACGCGGCGCGAATTGTTCGGAGGGATTCACTTTGCTACGTCCTGATAAATGAGCACACGTATGGACGCGGATTCGCAGGTAAGTAGGTGGATCCGGGAGCAGGTGGGGTAATAAGCATCGCATCTCCTGCGGCACGCATGACGCACAGTAAATGCGCGTTCGCGTTACAGCCGGCCTTGAGATGGCTCCCATCCGCAGACGGGAGCGTGGAAGCCCCCCGATCCTCGTGCGGTGCGCTGTACACGTACAACCCCCCTTCGTCCGTGGCACACGGTCCCATCCCCAGCACCGCGAGAATCCATGATGATTTTCGCTTTCGTCTCCGGTGGCTTAGGCAAACGAGGATCAGTCATACCGTACACTCAACGCGTTCTGGAAAGACCGGTCGCATGCAACGGGTCACCCGATAGCGTTTTGTCAACCCCCGGATCCCCGATGCGTGCGCAATGACGAAGACGAACGAATAATCCGGAAAGCACAGTGACTCATGCGGAATTCATCGGATGGATGAGGGAGCACGGTTTAGTAACCCATGATGACTCTTTCCGGCACGGGTATGACACGACACGACAGACACTCTATTGGCAATTCATTCATCGATCGTGCGTGTTACTGACGCGACTCAGTCCCAAAGACACTGACTGACAGACGACACAATATGATGATGATAACCGACTGATGATTCATTGTGGCTCGGTGTACTAGAAATACCTGTCAGCCCTAGTGGCTTGACGTTCGAAATATGTAGGAGATGTATCGTAAGAAAATAGATATAGATATGCAGAGAGGAAATGGAATCGATGATGGGGTCATGATGGAATACATATACTGATGATGGCAACATAACATGGTTATAAAAAAGCGATGCGAATCAAAGCATTTTGGTTGGTGTGGTGTGTGTGTATGAAAGCTCGAAGGGATGATATGGATATGCGAAGGAAGGAACGAGCAAAGCTATGTCTGCACCCGCACGGAAGGATACCGCGTATGTGAATGCGACGAGCGGTGAGGGAGCGGAAGCGGGAACGCTTTGATGAGATCGTGGAAGGTGCCGTGGTGTTTCGAGGGCAGCGGTTTGACCCTCGGTATGGACTCTGGAGACGATTCGTGCAGTGTTGATGGCGTTTGAGGGGATGACGTGCCGTCAGACGAGGTCGGGCTCGAGGGCTCGAGTGCGGGGATGGACGAGTGGTGGCGATGATGGCGCGTGGCAGCGGGACGTGCGAGGGGCGAAGGCTTGGGACGCGGTGGCGGTGATGGCGCCGGAAATACAGCGGTCAACAGCCCATCGTGATGGCTCATGAGGTCCGCGTCCGTCACGGACAGCTCGAAATCCAGCACGTCGAGGAACTCGCGCTCGATCCGGCCAATGTCACGCTTCCCAAATACACCCGTGCAGATCGCCCAGTGGACGTTTTTCAACGTGGAATCGTTGAGATACTAGAAAGGATACGTGAGCCATGTGTGCATGAGAAAAGTTCGGATGGGCGACATACCTTTGATGCGATAATCAAAGCCCCGAGGAATACTCGTTCCAAGGCCCACTCTTCCAGGGCAATATGCAAATGTGGCTTGGCCCGATCTATGTAGACGAGCGCGACGAGGACGGTGGGCATGGTGACCTCTGCCCGTGAAAGGACATTGGTGGCGAATGCGGTAAACTTGGGGTGCTCGTTGCGGCGGGAGGGTGTGCGGCCACGAGTAAAGGTCGGAGTAGGGCGGCCCATAGCAAAGTCCACGGTGTCCGAAACACAGTCGACGAGATAATCTGGAAGGAGTGTGTCAATCTCGGAAAACTTGTAGTATGGAAGGAGGATTGCATACCTATGACTGGGCGTGTAATTTTCAGGTCGACCATCTGCAGTACAGCAGGGTTAAGTGTGGCGGTATCGGTTAGGGATGCTGGATGGATAGAGCTGCTGCTGCTGCTCGAGGATGAAGAGGAGGCTGATGAGCTGGAAGAGGCAGGGGAGTCCATTGGATAGTCCATTGGTCGAGGGGAGGGAAAACAGATTGGGGAACTGCGGGTAGCATAGCGCACTATATAAAGAAGCTGCAGTCAGTAGTCCCGAAATGGAGAGAATAACAAAGGCCGGTGGCTTATGGCAGCTGTGCCCGTGTGCGCTGACATCCGTCTTACGAGTCACCCACCATTACCCGATCCGGTGCCGCGGCTACGCATTACCCCACTTGTCACTCTCGGCAACACATGTGCCTTCTTCGACTCGGAAGACGACTCGGATTCCGTTGTGCCGCTGACGAGTCAACCCACATCAGCAAGCAGCCGCCAATTATTACGCGGACGCGTCCTCTCATTCTGCCGTTACCGTCATCCACCCCCCATCTCATCGCTACTCGATGCAAAGGACCCTTCATGCAATTGGAACTCCCCCAAGGTTTGATCCATTCAATAATATCACAGTGCGAGTAAACCGCAGACACGCCGCTGCCCGTAGTAGCTTGACATCACGTATGTGCGACCTCTTTTTCGGCAGCTATCCAAAGCGCTGCGATAGGGTTTCAACCGAGCTTGCTATCCACTTTAGATCGTAATCGACGCTGTCAGCTTTATCATTAATCACCAATTAAATGCGTATTAACAATCCAGGCGCATTCTCTCTGTAGCGACTTATTAATGTCATTCGGGCTTCACATCCACTCTTTTCCTGTCTATCTCTATCGCATACAACCTTCTTAGGCCGACCCTTTCTCTTTGAATGCCCCCATCCCTCGTTCCTCGGAAAGACGTGCTCCTCCGAAAAAGATATCATTATCACCTTCCATATCCGGAAGGACCCTGCACACATCGCCTCGGTAATGCGCTCCAACACCTCTTTGTCCTCGTAGTTAAAAGCCCTCAGGGTAGACCTCTTCATTTCTCCCTGTCCCCTTCATAGGGCAGCACATCTCCACGAAATACACATACACACGCCCTCGTCTCGTCCGCCGTCCGGAAAGTGTACGTTCCCAGGTGTGCGAATCGGCCTATAGAAACGCCAACGCAGGTCGCACGCTTTGGTGTGCGCTTTTACCCGGCCCCGTTCTCTCTCCTGGGCACGCACGGATATGGGGGCGGTATGTAACGGGGTTGTCACCGTGTCTTAGTCTCCCCCGGCGAAGATTGGCGGTCCGATTCGCATCAGCAGCTGCATCACCGTTTACGTCGCCGGGCGAGTGCGAGTCAACAGCCAATAGGTTGTTTGTTTGTTTCGACAGCAGACACAGCTGTATGGCGCTTGTCTGCCGATTCTTATCCTCTTCCTGCTGTTAACATTCTTTCTGATTTCGCACTGCCACGCTCCGTGCACTGACTCGATGACTCGAGTCGCGTGGTCTTCCACTTGCATCTTCCATTTGTTCCTCTCGAGATCTTCCATCCTTCGGGCTGTTCACGCGCCCGCGCGCTTCGGTTCGGTTTACTAGAGTCTCCCCGATCTCCTATCCTCTCTCACGCTTCGGGTTACTAAAGTCTCCCCCGCTACGCTAGCTCTATTGGGTTACTGTATGTTGGCTTACTGGGATATGTTGGGACCGCTAGCACTCTGGAGTCTGCATATACGCAAACGGCCGAAGATTGCCCGCCCCAGAGTACTGCCACTTGGAGGTTCGTGTTGTGATTCACCGGAGGCTTTAGTTGATGGTTCAATACTGCTTTCGCGGGGTTGCCGGTTTGACCCCGTTGCTAGTGGCGTTGACAATATCCACACGCGAAACATAATGATATACCGTTACGGTGAGCATTGTTGATGATCCTAATACTTATCCGTACTTGACCACTATGGGACCTGTGATATTGATAGCAGTACTCACTCCCCGGTAATTATATCATGTATGGACGATATACTAAGAACACTTGAATCGATATCCACTTATAGCTCTGCACGGTGTGGAAAGGGAACGGTGAGCATATGAGCTATATCGGCAAGAATCGGGGACTGACCATGCGCCAATTTAGCTGCAGGCACCCAAGCTCAAGGGTAGTGCTGCCGCAAGTCGAGTCGAGTCGAGCTCGAGTTCTATGACCCTGGTAAGCTTGGTTGGTCGAGTCGAGTCAAGTTCCGAGTTGGGAGCGAGCGACCTCGAGTTCGTTGTCCAAAACGGGAACTCGGCTGTCCGGCATCTGAGCAGGCTGAGAAATGATTTCGGTTGGATTTCGGTGAAGAATAGACGTATTATTACAGTACAGAGAAGTAGATACATTATTCAAGACATATTATAACTAGATATAGTGTAATCTATGGTGCCGATGGTGCTTCCCAAAGCATGTCCATTACAAGCCTTCCAGTAATCTTTCCATGTGCTATAAGATATTCTATGGTCTCGCGTGGTATGTCGACGATTGAGAGCTCCTTTGTACATACCAGATCTCCAAAGTATGCGAGACGCTCGTACCGGTATTGGTAGTGCTGGGGTGGTTGCTGATACTGCTGGTAGTACTTATATTGCATGTGCTGGAGGTACTGGTCTTGTTGATAACGGTTATACTGGTCCCAGGACTCGAAAGGATGAGGAGGAAGTTGAGGACGACAACGAGAAGGCCACGACTGTTGGAAGACGCGCCGACGCTGCTATTTAACGGATCGCGTCGCGTCGCGTCGCGCCGTCACGAGTCCCGCTCCTTGTATCACATTCCCGACATAAACAATCGGTTGCTGAGCACAGCACATCTCGCCAATATATGCGTGGACACTGCCCGCCTTCCCCTCGAGTCACACAGCAGGGAATGAGCGAAAACTGTGGATTGAAGTAGTACAGTGCTGGTAAGACGCTGTCAAACTCCGCCATCATCTGCCTTGTCCCATTATGGAACCGAGGCGAGGTAAGCTTGCGAGCCCATCATAACTCGTTGCCTCGCCTTCCTTTTCTGTAAACGAGCGAGTCGAGTCGAGTTCAGGGTTCAAGTTGCCTCGAACTTGCGGCAGCACTACTCAAGGGCATCGGTTAAATGACCTTGAACATATGACGACCGTCGCGTTTGGGTCGCGTCTAAAGCAACTGTCCCGGACGACATATCGCCGCTGAGGCAGTCTGACAATCTAATCAGCTTAGGATCATTACAAAGTTTCGGCCTAAACATCTCCGAAGGCATTCAATCAGTCCTTGTATTATTCGCTTCAAGTCTGTTACTTCAGGAGGAGAGAAAGGCCGTTTGATCGATAGGGATTAGTAAGTGTAGAACGACAGTCATGATAAGTAAGAACTGACTTGCAAAGATAGCCCGAGCCAGCACGACATCCACTTGCCGTGTGCGCCACAAGTCACGGTGGCTCGTGTCGTTCTTGTTAGGCTCAGTGTTCCCCCGTCCGCCCTGACTCACACTTCTATGCTTGAAGGTACTTTGATTGAAGTGGGTCTTGACGCGTGACGTCTCGCGTTTCTCTATCATGCCCCCTTTGTCGGGTAGTTGTTTTCCTGTTCTTGCTAGGATAGCATGTCTGTACAATTCATCCTTATAGCATCCTTGATAGTTTATCCACTGAAGAGCCAAAATGTTTAAACTTGCAAGTGGTATGAATTAAATAGCCACTGGTATAGTACACTGTACAGAATACAGGCAATCAATGCTGAGGCTAACAAGTACTTACACAGACAACATAGAGCATAGCGTGAGATACGACGAAAGCAACAAAAAGAAATATCCAGTCCAATAACCGTCCGCGCAGGTATATCTCCCTCCATCTCCCTACTCGGCGTGCAAACCATTATCCCCTGTTTACCGCGACCGTTCAGCTCTGCAACGTGGACGGACCAGCCTTTGAAGCCGACGGTGTCCTGTTCTTGCTCCCCTTGGGCCTTCCACGCTTCTTCCCCGGCGGAGCCCCAGCCGCATCATCGCCCGCAGCGCGTTTCGAGGTGCTGCTGCTGCTGCTGCTCGCCTCGGTCCCGTTTAAACGGCGCTCGGTTAGGAATCTAGAGATTTGGGAGGTGCCGGTGAGTACGCGTCGTGATGGAATGGGGATGTGGGGACAAACTCACTGCGACGACTTTTCATCAAGAGTATGTTGCAGACTGGGGAGAGGAGGGTGTCCGAGCTCCTGGCGCAGCCGGTCGACGTCGCGTTTGGCTTCGGCGTATTCTCCTTCGCTGATCTGCGTGATTCGCTGCCGGATTTCTGTGCATCTGCGGGAGAGAGGGGTGGAGGGTGGTAAGAGATTTATAGTGTGCTATGGGGAGATACGCGACTTGCTCTCTGTCGATCGTGGATTCGAGTAGATCAGCCTATGGGGGAATTAGATTATCAGAGGGATATGGGGATGATGGGGTATGGGCGAGACGCGCCTTGTCACGGTCTTCGTTCACCTGGGGTGGGTTTAGATTCGGATTATATAGTACTTTGGATAGATGGATGGACACAGACCTGTCTGAGGCAGTTGAGCAGCCGCTGGCGCTCGCTTTCCAATCTAATTCGGATTATCAGCTGAAGATGGTGAAAGAGAAAGAAAAAACACACTTGTTCTTCTGCTCCCTGACATCTTGGATGGCTTTCGTCTTCTGCTCTAATGACGCGTGCGCGGATAGGATGTGCGCGGTATGGAGCTGCAGAGTCAGTGCGTGTTTCCTAAAGCCTTGAATGGGCTATGTGAGGGGTGGATGTACTAGGGAGACCCACTTGAGTTCGGCAGTCTTTGCGAGCTCGACGAGGTTCTTGGTCCAGTCACCGACTGCGACGAGCGGCGGCTGGGGCGTGGAATGTGCCGGGGTTGACTGGCGCGCCGCAGGCTGGGGTGCAGCTTGCGTCTGAGATCCAGGAGGACCGGTGTAATGTACGTATTGTGGTTGATTCTGCGCCATTTTTATTTGTTTTTTTAGGGAGAAAGATGGCGGCGGTGGTTGGGGTCAGGGACCAAGACCCATTCGGGGTGACTGGAGTCCCGCATCATAGTCACGTCTTTCCTACCGCCATGAGTGTCCTACGATCTTTCCGCGCGACTGACATGTTTACTTACAATAACATGTATGCCATTTCGTTTTCGTATCTGACCAGAATCGTTGACTGCTTTTTGTAGCAACCTGGATGTATGGACGGAAACCGTGGGCATTGCGTTTTCCCTCCAAATAAACGTTTCCAATAACGCGCCAATAGTACAATCCCGGCTTCTATCTTGGCTATCTCTCTCGCTGGCCTGACCTCTGCTGTGTCCAAGAATCTCCGCGTGGGCGCATGATGGGCTATGGTGTGTCCATTACAAAACGCGTTTGGCATCCAAACACTTAATAAATTACGTCCAGTCCTCGGAAAAGCAGAAGGCTCCGGGAAACCAGAAAGCTCCCCTACTGAATGGCACGGACACGTCACCGCCATATCGGTCGCACCAGAATACCGCCGTCTATCGCTGGCACGTAAAATGATGACGCTTCTCGAAATGGTATCGGACCAAAGCTATCGCGGATACTTTGTGGATCTCTACGTTCGGTGCACCAATACCTCCGCGATAGAGATGTACGAGGGGCTGGGGTACAGCGTGTATCGGAGGGTTCGGGAGTACTATGGAAGTTTAGGCGTCGGAAAGGGTGGGAAGGACGAGGAAGACGCGTTTGGTTAGTCTACATTCCCTTTGTCAAGGCCTCCCCTCTAATCTTATTTTGACAAGACATGCGAAAACCGCTGTCCCGGGATCCTGGTCGGCGTTCGGTTCGACCAAATGGGCGCGATATGTTGGTTAGCGCACACGACGTGCCATAGACATGTATCATTTTCGAATGCATTACCGTTCTTATCACCTCCATTCGAGCTCGATGACCATTTGGGATCAACGACATGTTGCGAATGGTAATGCCCGTGCGGTCTCCATCAATATGGCCACGAAGCACTATGGCATGCTCTTGTTGACGCTATGAGGATCGACCCGTGCTCAACGGCCGTCGTCGTCTCGTTCGCGCCCACGAATTTTTTCCGTCCAACTGTTGTGCTCCTCTTCGATCCTATCTGAGAGTTAGACATAAATAATGTCAATCCCGCTGTACTCTCGAAAATTCCTGTATTGAAGTCCTGGGTTCGGGAGGCCGCTTGCCCTCTCGGAACAGCGTCTCATGTGTCATGGTTGGTGGGTTTTTTCAGCCGTCGGGTCGGGATAGGTCGCATTCTCAAATTCTTAGGATTGGCGGAGGCCACATGTCCTACTGGATAGAGCGCGCGTCGTTGCGCAGGTCTAGAAGATTTCTTTTATTTTACTTGCAATCTTAATACTGTATTGCTAGAGCTGCACGGTTATCTGTTGCGATGGAAATCCATTATGCCATGCTTTTTAGACTGCTGGTCAGATATTTCTTCTGGAGACAGGATGTAAGTAAACCCAACTAAGGTACATCTTTCAACACAACTGTAGCTCAGCTGGTAGAGCACAACCACTCAGTTCATTGTGACTTGGATGCCTGTCCAACTCAGGCCAGTTGTATAATTCTATAATAACAGGGAAATGCCATTTTTATCGTTCCTTTTGTTAAGATTTGTTGTACATTGAATTGAATTTTGATGAATCAAGAATAGGGCTGCATAAAAAAACCTCCCAGATTGTGGACTGCACTCGGTTGGCTGACTGAATGTGCAGTAATGTTTTTTTGGCAGCTTTCATGCCAGATTTCACAGTGTCGCTATTGACGATTTGATTGCGAGTACAGACACAACCGTAGCCCGGCTCGTAGAGCACTAGCATCCAACCATCACGATGACTTGGCTGCCTGATCAAGTCAGGCCGGTTGTCTTGCAGGAATGCGTGGTCCTTTTTGGCAGTTTTCATCCCAGGAAGTTCAAATTTCACGTAGTGCTGCCATTGACAATTTGATTACGAGCAGGTAACAGACACAACCGTAGCTCGGCTAGTACTTGCACCTAATCGTGACTGCCTGTTCAAGTCAGGCCGGTTGTCTGGCTAAAGCAAGGAGGATTTTTTGCAGTTTTCATTCCAGGAAGTCGAATATTGAACTGGGACTTGGGAAGCAAGAACTCGCAGCACAGAATAAGAAAGTTCATCCCTCATCTTCCTTTCTCGCACTTGTCTTCCAACAATGCATCCTTTGAAGTCTGAGTCCTACACCTATTCACTACAAACACAAGCAAGGGTGAAGGATACTGAACTCTAGTACAGACTAAGTAAAGGCTGCTTAGTAGCACTCTTGGTGACTCTGAGAAAGCTGGTTCTTAAAAAAAGTACATGTACATTACTCCAAGGCAACAGGATGAAGAGTACCCATAGTAGTCTAGGAGAAATGGCAGGTACCGCCGAATAGATAGCAGAGGAATTATAGGTATCATGTATCGTATCGTACAGCAAATTGTAATCATCGCCTCGCATTACTATTATTCCATCCGTCACTCCATCGTCGTCTCACAAACCCAGAATCTTCATATCCTCCCTCTTCATATCCAACATCCTCTGCTTCAAATCCGGTCTTAACCGGAACGACACCACGACGCTCCCCTCATTCGTCTCCCACGTCCCATCCGCCCGGCGCACAGGATTCGCAGGATGCACACGGAACATGCGCTCCCACGACGTCTCCGTGTAGTACTGGCTCCGCCCCTTGTATCCAAAACTCCTCAGTCCGTTCTCGTCCAGTCTAATCCCACGTTCAGTTTTTTAAAAAAAAACGCCACAGGAAATGAAAAAACACACCCAAGCAGAGAATTGATAATGCAATACCCGGGATGCGGACTCATATGGAAGCGCCCCGTCTTGATCGCTTGTTCAAACTGGTACCCGTTAAGCATCAGGTAGCGCGCCGTCCACTCGTTCGTGCGGCACTTGTTCGTCTGCTTGCGGATCGCGACAGCCATCGCTGGAATGTCGTCCAGTCGAGTCTTGCCTGTGACGTCAGCAAAGGCGGTGATGGTGCAGTTCCCAGCGCTCTGTGGGTGGCGGTATAGAGCGTCTGGATCGACGTCACGGGTGCGGTACTACCAGCAAATGCACATCAATAAATACTCTGCAGCGAAGAAAAAGCCACGCAGGCTGAGGACGCACATTCATCAAATTCATGACGGTGACAATGGGGCGTTCCAAAATCCGATTGTGCAGCGAGACAACGTACGACGAGAGGGCGTCCTGCTTGGAGAGCTTCACGCCCGCCTCAGCACCGTCCTTCGCCTTCTGCACGATCGCGTCCAGCTCCCCTTTCGTAAAGCAAAGATCCATCATAACAGCCTCCTTCGCCTCCTTCTCATACCTCGCCAGTAGCTCGTCCAAGGTAAAGTCCTGCACGACGTGCGGTGTCACTTCCTTAAACGCTTCATCGCCAAGACCCATCTCCTTCCTCGGGTCAGGCCACTTCCTCTTGACGTACGAGGGAAGCGGCGGCAGCTCCAGTCCTAGATACGCCTGTGACAGGGTGTGCATAAAGTTGTGCACCGTCGTGCCGTCTCCCAGAGTGTGATTCCACGAATTGCCGATGACGGTCTCGCCAGTTTTGAGGAGGCGCGTCAGTTTAAAGGAGAGGAGAGGGACGTCTTCACCCAAGAAGGCTTCCCGCATGGGTACCTCGCAGACGAAGGGAAGAATGCTCTTCTGGATAATGTGGTAACGATCTTCTTCGGGGAAGGGGGCGGTGAGGGTATCGTCGTCAACAACGGTGACGGGAACAGGAGAGTTAGTCAAGTCAACCTATAAGGGAGATATCAGATCGTGAATCTATCACAAGGACTGTAACGTACTCTCCACGAATCACCTTCGCGCTTCAGTCTTCCAGCAGTATGAGGGAAACGTCCTACAGTGACACCGACGGCTTTACAGAACCGTTCCACATCGATGGGACCGGGAACGACGTGACATGAATTTAGCTAGGGAGACTTTCGTTATTGCATCGATACAGACGAGGCATAATGCGACATACGACAAATTGTAGCACGAGATCGTTGCCGTCTACCAGTCGAAGGGTGTCCGGGTCTGGGCCAGTCCAAACAGGATTTTCTGGATAGACGAGAGTGGTTGTAGGCGTCAAAGGCATTTAAAAAAGTACAGGAGGGATGTATTCGGTCTAGAGCTCAGTGGGTGAGTGGTGGTAGAGACTGGAGCCATAGCCGCTTGTTAAATAGCGGCATACTGGATAGTCGCAGCAAGACATCGCAGCGGAGACATGGATGCGAATCGGAGAACGGGCAGTGGCTTTGCCCAGTGGGGGAGCGTGCGGCGGCGGCGGCACGGCAGCGCCCTCTCATTCCATATCGGGCTCCGGAGCGAAGCACCTTTTGGGATGGGCACGCGCAGGTGGAGGTTAGGTGATGGGGAGATGCGGGGAAGCATGACTGGAACGCAATTCTGTGCCGTGTGTCGCTGGTTTGCATGACGTAGGCTTCGACGAGTTTGAACCCGGAGCGCTCGATGGTCTTGTTCCACAGGCGCAGGTGGTCCTCTATGTACCGGCCCATGGTCACCGTCCCAATCCGCTGCAGCTCAGAGTGGAACACGGTCACCGGGTTGCGGATGATGTTGCGTGGTGGAAGATGACGGCCTACGCTTGGTCGCTGCGCTGCGTTGTATGTTGTCAGCAGAAATAATAGATGGAATGTAAAGAGATTCCTACCTTGTTAGAACGGTTCCACTCAGAATCAATCTCCTCTTCATCGGCGGCTTGGCAAAAGAGGCGCATTCCTGATGTGCAGGTGTCGTCTTCGTTCATCTCGGAGTTGCGGGAATTAACCCATCGATTTGACGAACGTGCGTCTTGACACCGGTTGGACGATATTGAGGAGAGGGGGGTACACCCATTTCCTCTACATAGCCGTCAATGGCTTGCCGGTTCAAGAATCCGCCGCCATCCTGTGGTGCTCGAGAGGTGTGACGTTGAGAAAAGTGGTTGTACAAGAGATTTAGCCTGCAAACTAAACGCTTGGTCTACTTCTAAAGGCAGATTTAACAAGGGGACGAAAAACCAGCGGACTAGGAACGCACGTTTGGTAAAAAGCCGCGACAAGACCTGCAAAGAAGACGGCGGGTATGGCATGCGGGATCGAGGACGAGGTAGCCATAGCGAGCAGGCTAGTATACGGCGGGGATGTTGAATTGGGAGGTGTATGGGGTCCATACGCGCGGATTGTAAGATTGTACGACTGCCTTGAAAAGGATGGATCGTTGTCCGGAGTGATATTAATAAAGAGCACATACGCGCAGTGGTTTTTCCATGACATGTCCATACGTCCCACAAGCTGCCTACCAAAGACGGCTGGGCGATACGATACAAGATTTCCGCAAGCAACCTATGCTACATCAATCATTGCATCGAGGATAGGGGAAAACACATAGGCGGCGTACTGGCGTATCTCGACTAGGCGGATTCTGCATGGGCGAGTCCGAGTTGCCTCCGAGATGGCCTCCGAATGGTCTGCGCGGGTGAATAGGCGTGGGTTTGCAGGAGGTGGATGGACCAGATTGATTTGGCCTAAACTGCTTGGTCTATGGTTGACGGGAGTATCACGCTGATGGCCGCTGATGCCCCATCACCCGGCTGGTCAGGACCTCGAAAACCAATTGCTATAATGGGTATGCTTAAGTCTTAAGATCACGGCAGGCAATGTAGGGACGATAGCTTGAATTCTATCTAATCTAATCCGACCCAATTTCTTCATCCCAATATTGAGTGTTGGCGCGGCGCGTCCTAACCACCCGGTCCCGTCTCCGAGCAGCTTGCATATTTCGAGCAGGTGCTGCTACATGAGTTCCAGTTGTAGTCCGAGTAGGAACCCGCACTGGACGTTGAGGAGGGAGTACCTGCGGTCCTTGTACTTGTATCTGTCCACCAAGTCCTTGTCCTTGTTGTCCGCCATTCTGTGCAGCTCTTCGTTCTCGCTGGGCTTGATAGAATGCTTGTGCAGGCCACCGAGGAACAGCGTGGTTATTGTTATTGGGATCAGCATGTGACTGCGCAGCTGTGTGAGGTCGAGGAGCGGCAGTACGAGGACGAGGAGTGCCGCGCGAGTCAGAAAACTCAGCTGGCTCCTTAAAATGGTCCAAGCCCGGAAGCATGGTCCCGTGCATGTCGCCCGAGTTGAAGGACCTAATAGAGTTAATAAAAATCATAACACAATATAATTGCATACCAAGCTAAGTTTGGCCGAGTTCGCAGAAAGTAGCCCCAGCATGGTTGGCAAAACGCAAAATCACGATCCTGCCGACTGCCCCACCAGCGTAATTGGCAGCATAGACTCCATCCAGCATCGACATCTTCATGTTGAGGTGCCTGATAGCCATCGCATCGAAACAAATTAAAGCCTGTAGCACCTAAGCGATCAGCCTCTTCCGTATCCTTCTTCATGTTGGAATACATGGGTGGGCACACTTTATACGCAATCCGCAGCATAACCGTAGTGTCCTACTTGTTGATCAATATTGAGGACAGAACTTAGTAGATCCAAAACGCACCAGGCCACACCCAAACCCAAACTGAAGTCCAGCCATCGTCTCCACCTCAAAATCTGCATAAAATGATAGAGCATCCCCTCGAGCTCCACCCTTAGCCTGCCGGGAACCGCTCACAAACATTCCAGAGCGTTTTTTTGTAAACAGTTTGAACTGTGAACCACGAGTAAGTTCACACATGCCTATGGATGCGTTAGAACAGATATCGCACAAGCCAAATACACAAACGAGCAGTATCCTTCTCATGATCAATCATGGAAGCATAAACCTCAGGATGGAATGCGTTATAGTACGCCCAATCTAGCTGAGGATATCTGTAAGCAACTACGCGCGTGATAACCTTCGAATGCTGCTAACCACTTTCGTATATCCAATAACTGTATCGTCGAAGTCTTTTCGCTTCACAAATGGTGTCTTGTTGATCGAGTTGGGAGGAGGAGGGGGAGGTTCTGAATGAAGATGGCCAGGCTCATCGTCGGATATATACCATATCATTCGACCGCAATCATGAAGAATCTCCTCGGCGACGTCCAGCTCGGAAAGATGAAGATCGTCAATTGCATGAAAGATACGTCCATTCTGCAAGTATAAGTCTCAAATAGCGAAAAAGAATGAAAGAATTACATTTGGCTGTCTTTTCAGACGATCCTGTGACATGCTAATACCATTGCCCTGCAGCTTTTTCTTTAAGGCAGGAAGATCTTGAGCAGCCTTGACAGGGAATACTTGCGAGCACTGTAGATCAGATGGCTTGAAAAAACAGTGCCGACACGAAAGAATCTGAGATAAAAGTCAGAAGCTATCGAATAAAGGCTAAAAAAAAATACCTGAGGTGCTAATCGCACCCTTCCTTGCGCCTGTTCCTTCTTTAAA